>JAQZBX010043997.1:0-21491 GCA_029593785.1 Cabassous unicinctus
CACTCCCTCCCGGGGGCCCTGCCACTTGCTGTTCTGGTGCCTGGAAAGTCCCTCCCCAGATACCCACAGGGCTCCCTCCTGCCACTTGCTTTAGGTCTTTTTAAAAATGCCAGGACTTCCTAAAGACACTGTCTCGATTTCAACCACCTGCCTATCTCCTTCCTGCCTATCATGATTTAGACTACATATTTTACTTATCATGTTTCTTTCCTGACTTCTCCCATGAACATAAGCTCTATGAGGACAGAGAATCTGGCCTGTTTTAATGGTCATATCCTTAGAACCTAAAAGAACAGCTGGCACATAGTAATTTCTCAGCCAACATTTATTGAATAAATTTATAATTTTGCTGCACAGTGTACCAAAACTATATTTGCTTTCTTGCAGTTTTATCATTTTATAGGATGCCAGATGATAAACTGCACAAATTACTTAAATGTCAATGATGTTTGTACTCTGATGTATTGTTTTCACATAGACAATCATTAAATTCTAAGGTTCAAAATTTTTTTTTTTTTACCACATATTATGGTAGTTATTATATATATTTGGAAAGCCACACAGTTTTGCAAACTATCTCTTAGGAGTGTCAAAGATCTATCTTGCACAGCACTTCCAACAGTAGATAAGCTGCATTAATTACTACCTTCTATACTTACTTAATGCTTTTGTCTTTTACAGGTCTCTGTCATTTTATGTGACTTCTCTCGAAGGCACCTAAGAAATAGATGCCTGATTTATATTCAGTAGGCGTTCCAAAGAACACCAATAAAATTAGACACTTGGCATATAGTGATAACACTGATGAACAGCAAAAATAGTTGCAAGGAGTCTAGAAGGTAGACCATGGGATATGAGGTACATTGGCATGAAAGTTCTGGCTAGCTTGGATGTCCATACTGGATAGTGACAAACTGAACCGATCTTAGAGAAGGAAGTTTACCAAAATATACTGCAAGTGAGACTGGTAGCAAGGGTGGGGGCCAAAGATACAGAAAAGGCACCAATTAGCTAAAGGGGAGAGGAGTAAAAAAGAAATTATTCAGTAATGATAGAAGAATTAGAGGCAGGTCATAAGCAATTGAGTTATCTATAGAGTACGGGTTGAGACAATGGATTCATGTTTCTGAATGATCTATTTCTGACCTTTCTTCCAATATCTGAGATCGGGCATGTGGAACCTAGAATTATATTTATCATCTTCCCTTCTTGATGTATCTTTGCAATAAACGTCCTATTACCCAAGACAGCCTCACTGCTTCTTGGCCCTTTGAATCCCAAACAGCCTAACAGAGCAGCTAAACTCTATTGAGCTTGAATCAATCTGGGAAAACCCACACAAGAGCAAAAGGAAACCGTCGAAGAGCTATTGCAGCAGCAAGAAGCTCAGCGCCTGCCTCCCATTTCTCTGTACTGCCATGTTGCATTCTTTAGCACCCCTGATTTCCTAAGTATCTTTGCGAGAACCTGTTCTGATTCTGTATCTTGCCAGCTTCTTCTCAGAGGTTGTCATCTAAACTATATCAAATTTTATATTCATAATCCACTCTCAGCTTTAATTTTTATCTCCTACTTTGGTGTCTAACAAGAGATTTAATCTAATTCCCAGCCCCATGAGGACAGGTGATGGCAAACCCATACCTTGTTCAGCCGGTGGGGTTGGTTAGACAATAAGAAATATTTTATTTCTGTATGAACAAATGCCATGTTCATACAGAAATAAGTACAAATGTACTCTGTTTCAGAAATGCTTACACTATATATATTGTGTGACAGCTAGGATATATATTTTGAAAAGCTTCCCATGTGATGTATATGTCCACTTTTGGTAAAGAACCAGACTACTGCACTAAGTGACAGTTTAACTGTTCCATGGAAAAACGTACAAACTTGAAAACTTTTCATAGTATAACGAAAACAGTGCTGTCAAAATGTAACATTATTATAAGGAACTAGTAAAAACCTCATTTTCCTCTTCTTTTCCTAGTCTTTGCTATAACCTAGGTAGGGAATGACAGTCTATACTCCTAGGCATTCTGTTGTATCAGGAAATCTGAAATTTACCTTTTACTTTCCCCCACATCCCGACTGTTAACTAAACAGGATCTAAGACACAACATCTCTACTACAGTTTACCTATTTATGAAAACAAAAATACAGTCTTTTCCTTTGACATATGATAAATATTAGGAAGGATAAAATGAATTATTTTTTTCAGTATTTTTGGTGTCCTAGATCAAAGTCTTTTAAACTAGGGTAGTTCTATATCTTTTAATTTACATATTATGACAGAACCCATGCTTTTCAAACTAAGAGGCTTAAATCAATAGAATGAAGTTTTTCAATCCTAGGATAACTTCATCTTTCTTGGGCATTATTTAATCTTGGATCTGAGTAGTTTGATCATTTCGCATTTTCAAAACCAAACCTGGTTGCTATCTAACTTCAAGAAGCAGCCTGAGTAAACTGGAGATGCAATTGCTTTTCTTAATATTTTTGTTGCCCTCAGGATTGATATTTTTAAAAATTCATTTAGGTTGCAGGCAGGATTTAAGGCAGATGATCACGGGGCTCAGATGTGATACCCACATTTTTCAGTAAATTTATTTTTAGTGGGTGTGGGAAAAAGACAATTGGGTAATGTGCCCGTCTCTTATCATGAGAAAACAGAGAGGTGGGGTTGAAAAATCTTATTCTTCCATTATAACCCCATAATCAGATCTCTCTGATGTGTGATTAGTGTTGTCCTCCTAGTATATATATGGAAAGAGAGCACACAAGTCATACACACACACACACACACACACACACACACACAAAGCCATCAAATGTGTAAAAAGCTCATTTAAAATGACTGCATTGTTTACATTTGGAAGGGTATAAGGAGCTTTTATTTCCTATCAACATATCATTGGTTCTACTCTCTCAGCAGGAAGTCTTCAAAATCTCTGAGAAAGGAAATATGGGGTGTCACTTCTTCACTAGAAAGATGATGGGTGAAGGTGCTAGGTGGACTCCCTAAAGGAAAAGAACATGAGGCTTTATTCCTTCAAGAAGTGAAGGTATGGCTAACTCACAAAGTGTACTACAACCTGAGTATATCAGTAGTGGTGTGTTTTAGTGGAAGCTTGGCTTGGTGGTCATAATGTGGTCTCAGAAGGAATTTTCAACATCTTCTCTCCTCCTCCAATCATGATGATGTGTTGGTGGAAATCTTACCAGATATGCATTAATGATGACTTCTAGTGACCAGAGATTATTTTATCATTTAATTTTTTTCCTTTCAAGTTGGCTTTTCTTCTTTATTCGAAAAAGCTAAAATTTTGCAAAATTCAAAAGATGATGTAAAGTTTATTAGACATGCAACAGTTGATTATATGAGAAAAATATATTGCAAATGAAGTAAAAATCACATAAAATTGTCATTTATATAGAGAAAGAAGTTCAAGTGATGGATAGACAAACCAAGAGAAGAAAAAAATTCCATGCATTCCACAAAGCTTCAAACTCATTTTATGTCTCTCTGTATATAGACTAATAATATATATGCATATGTAGCTCAAAAACAAAACTCGGTTCTGCCTGGAACAGGAACGCTTCTGAACGCTCCACTATGCTGAACACATGGCAGGTGCTCAAAAACTTGCTCAAATGAATTAAGTCACTTCAAAAAGGAGTTAGCACTACTCTTAAGTTAACCCAAATAACTTACTAACCACTGACACTCTGTGTATGCTATCAGTTAACATGAACCACTCATGGGAGCATAGAGAGCTTACCTGTAAGGGTAGCCGTGGTACTTGGAACGAAATATTGAAAGCAGGAAACTAAAGAAAAAGACCACCAGGCCGAGCCCCACCAGGCAAATTACTGGAGAGAGACAGAAAATACCCTTAGTGTCTAGAAACAAGAAAAGGACAGCCCAAGTGTTGATATTTTCAGGTGTATTCAGTTCTTTACAGAATACTTTTAATAGTTCGTGGCACATATAGGAACAACAAACCAGACAATCTAAAATCCAATGCATTCATTATTTCCCACATTCTTCTCATAGAAAATGTACTATGTGGGGTATGAAAATAACAATATTGACTGATTTAATTTTTCTAGTGTTTTTCTTCTCTTAGAGTTCCTACAAGTACTAAACTGCCCCAAAAGGATTAACCCAAACCAAACAAAAAATGGGATAAAACATAAAGAAGATCATTAGCCCCTACAGTATGAAATACTGGCAGCATTAGGGACATTTGCGTTATCAGAATGCTAAATATAATTTTATTCTTTTCAGATGCGATGCAAACTTTATAAAAATATAATTACTAGGCTAGATTATTGCCTCAATAAAACCATGCTACTTAGAATTAGTTTAGCCTAGAGTAGAGAAGGCTATGAATATAAACTTGGAGCGTAAGATACTGTCTCAGAGAGAGTCAAAAGAGGGATATACTTCTAAATACCAGGTGGCAGTTTCAGAGTGAGGTGGCTGCTGTTTGCGCGTTTGTTTAACAACGGAACAGAGGGCGTACATTACAGCGTAGTGGGCTGTGGTCAAGGTTCCCTACACTACTTTATCCCAGGCCAGTTGACAATAGGGAAATTACTTTTTTTTTTTTTCTTTCTATTATGGTTAGGAAGATTTTACTACAAAAAGTAGATGAGTAATAAGATATATATTTTGGATATTTAGTTAAAGTTCATTGCCATTATTAGCAAAATAAATCTGCACATGCTTATAAAATTAAATGTTTGGAAAAAATCTAATCCAACTAAAGGTATGTTCAGAAAAAAAAGAAAACATAAACATCTGTTCTACAAATAAGCAGAAATTCATATCTTCTCGTAAGAAATATCTAAACATCTCTTAAGAATAAAACATTTGTACAATACTTGTATACTTAGTTTCAGGGAACTCTTAAAAAAACACTGAAAAAAATCGGAAGTACAGATTATAAAAGGGAAGGAGAAGATAAGAGATTAAAAAACACAAAGGCAGAAGAAAAGAAAAACCAAACAGTCTTATATGCTTCTATAATAATGAAATATGAATTTTGAAATTTTCTTTTAGTATATAAATGAAATCAGGTTGAATTACAATCCTGCAAAGCAGGCAGTGGATAAGGTATAGATGGCATTGCCAAAATACGGTATAAAAGTCGGTCAGTCAGCTTTCATTTAAACTCTTTAGGAATATCATTCATTCAGGTTTAAATACGAATTGTAAAAAGCCCTAAGCTTTTAACAGCATCCAATTGCAGCCTCTGTGATATATCATTTCAGACAATACTCATGCAGTTGAACCTAAAATGAATATTGGCAGAAAGTAAGGCCAAAAATGAGGTTGCTGAATATCACATAATGAAAAACACTTTATAAAAATATTGTAGAATATCTAAGTACGGCAAACAGCAGGCACTAAATGTAACATATTAATAACATTGCTTACAACAATCATTTAAGCATACTAAATGTAGAATTAAGTAAACGATGCTTTATTTTATACTTTCCCAAATTTGGTATTTAAGCAAACACAGCTTCCTTTCCTTTAATATCTCGGTTTTTCATTTTAAGCACTCCTTTAAACTCTCTGCCATTCTCTTTAGCCTCACTTGGTTGGGCTCCTGGGAAAAGAACCCAAAATATGCGATCAGGTAAAACAGAATGAATTTACTTCATTCTGTGTGGTGTAACAGAAAATAATGGCACTCCAGTTCTTGTATATGGGAAGGCAGAGGGATTGAGAGAGCAGTGAGGTGTTCATAATTACTAAATGAACCACAGCAGCCCATATGAGAAAATTTATCTGTAAGAAGAAAAAGCCATGACCGCACGGAAGCTTTCTGATCTCAGCAATACCCATCACAGTAGTTGTATCAAAAATAAAAATCACAGAATAAAAAAGTGATAGTTTGAAAATATTTTTCTCAGTGCTCAAATATACACATAAATGTATTTGGGGAGGTGGCAAGAAGAGTTAAAAACAGAAATATCTACCAAGCAGGAATTAGTGATATTATAAATTCATTCTCATAGACATTGTGAGATTAAAAAATTCAGTACATATTCCTTACTATTACTCACCTTAACATGACAGGACATATGATTAATATATTATCATGTAGGAGTTTATCCTCATAAACATGATTTATCAGTCCTGAGAACATCACAATGTTTATTCAAAGATATAAAATGATATTCAACAACGCTTAACTAAACAAAGTAATGCATTTGTTTCTTCTGTAATTTCTTTACAGTGGTATACAAAGAGCATTATGGGAAAACAGGGCAAACTAAACAGGAAATTACATTCAAAACATTTCAACACTTAGACACCTTAATATTTAGAAATCATTATGACCCATTTAAACACATGTGACCCTGGCTAAAAATCATGTA
Source organism: Cabassous unicinctus (assembly GCA_029593785.1). NCBI lineage: Eukaryota > Metazoa > Chordata > Mammalia > Cingulata > Chlamyphoridae > Cabassous > Cabassous unicinctus. The sequence continues at coordinate 6,394 of JAQZBX010043997.1, forward strand.
AAGAAAATAATTCTGGATTTTTAGTTTAACTATCTTAATAATAATAGTAATAATTATTATTTTAGACACCTAGCTCCTTGAACATAAGTTCTGGGGTTTAAAAAGTATAATGAGGAAACCTTTAAACTATAGTTTGTGGAGTGCAATCATAAAATCATATAGTGGCTTGGCATTAATTACAAAAAAAAGGTCTGTGGCAGGAAACATGGACTCAAAGGCCATCCACCCATTGCTAACATTTGCTCCTCAGGCAGAATAGTTTTCCCTTGTGTTCTTCCTTTTTCCCTGACAAATACATGTTTTATTCTACAATTCTCTGAGAAGAAATAGTCTAATGAAAGGATAAATCATAGTTAACTTGCTTAAACAGTATAATGCTGGAAACGCTTGACAGAGTTGTAAGTTTTGGAGTATCATGGAAAAGGCAAAACCCCAGAAAACATCAAGAACTGCCTTTCTTTGAAATCTTTTTAATGTTTAATTTTCAGTGTAAAAAACCTGTGTGAAAGATTCTCTGTCCGAATCAGGCTTTGATGTACACCTGCTGCTTGTGGCCTGGGGATCATTACCATGTGCCAGTAACATCTCCATCTCTCCCTGTGGCACGGACATTACCCCAGAGGCTGCGGCTTCAGGGAAGGGTCCAAGCACCCCTGAAAAAGGGGAATGGCAGCTCTCTTTACGTGAAAGTCCAGGAAAAATCACTCAATACCATTTGGAAGAAATACATTTTCAAGAATATGCACATGCACATCCAAGAAATGAAAAACCAACAAAAAAATCCTCAACCTTCCTAAAACTAGAACATTTCTCTCATGCATGTTTACAAAGGGCTTTCATATATTTCTCATTCGATTTAAATGACTCCTAAGACTATACCTAATTGTAAAAATATGAACACAGTGACTTACTTCGTCTTTTTCCAACATCTCCTTTGGAAGTTGCAGCTTCATTTAGGAGAACCATTCCCATGGTGATAGCAGCATCTACAGTAGTTGTCAAGGAAACAGTAGGAATAGATGCAAATAAAACTTATTAATGTTTCTGGATCTGAACACAATGTGTTTTATTCCAGAATGGTTAAATCACAAATGCACATACAGGTAAAAACAATTTATTATTTTTATATTACATAAAGTAACCATTCTTTGTGTATGTAAATATGCTTTAATTTTTAAAACTTATATCCTGAATCTTCACTTAGTGAGATTTTGAGGGTCTAATTTTGATGCTCTTAAATTCCAAGACTTTCATAGCACATATGAATTATACAGACTTTCAAAAGCAGTTACTGAAATTCATATTTTAAAGATATGCACTAGTTATATAGATACAGTGACGTATTTCATTGGTAATCATAGAAAATTAGAATATATTCAATACAATTTTTTTTCATTTTCACGGTGTGTGTGCATGTGTGTCCATACCTTTCATATACCTTTCTTTTTTCTTTCCTCCTAAATGTGTTGCTTCATAGATAATTTTGTTTAAAGAAATCCTTATGCAGATCAGGTATTGTGTCACTTGGAAATTTTTTAGTATCAATTATAAACCTTACTAAGGCAAACAAGCACATGATAATAAGACAATCTAATGAATTTAGCAGGTACTTGATCTATTCAGTTAAAAGTCTGAAACTTGTAAGAATGAGAACATAATTACTTTCTGTACCTAACACCTGCATGCTTGACGATTTAAGAAAATCTTTAAGAAAGTTTAAGAAAATGATGGGAGCTTTATAAGGGCATTTTCTTGAGTTGAATTAGGTTCCCACTTTATCCTTAGTATTTCTCTGGCATCACCCTTTTATATCCATGTATAAATTTTAATATAAACATTTAAATATACATATTTGATCTACTGAAAATTCAGAGAGTTCCAGATTATTTTAACTACGACAAATATACTTTGCAAATATTCAAAATATAAATGACTTTTAAAATGATTAAGTTGGGTAATTAAACACAAAACCAGTATTCTTTTATGATTTCATCTGCTAAGAATCTTCCTCAATTCCATAAGTAAAATCCCAGGAAAAATGACATTATTTCTCTTTGGGGGGAAAATAATATTTACAAACTTCACTCATTAAAATTTTAATGCATTTAAGCCACCTAGTAAAATATTCTCAGGGTCAAATCTTATATACAAACAAATGTACATAGACACGATCTCAGGCAAAAGAATATTTTATTGGGCAGTAACTATGGCCATTCAAGTGTAACATCTATATGAATGTATCTTTTTATGATTTTTACTATTCTGCCTCTGAGAATTATTAAAATGTTGAAACTTATGTGAGCAACATGCTTCTCAAATTGTTTCTAAATTTCACACAGTTTTAAACAGTGATAGAAAAGTATGTATAAGATTTTCACATTTTGTTTACTGGTGGGCATTTAAGTTGTTTCCAAATGTTTGCTATTACAAATATTCCTGCAAAGAATATCTTTTTACAGGTTTCCTGGTATACATGTGCAAAATACTTTCTAGGTCTTATACCCAGAGCTGGAATTTTTAGGAGGCTGGGCATGCTATATTTCCAAATTTATTAGGTATAATCACACTGCAGCAGTATAAGAGGTCCCATTTTTCTTACAGTTCAGTAACTTGTTATTGACTTACTACTGATTTTATCAAACTGATGAGGTGGCGCTGTATTGACTCTAATCCTCTTTTGACATGTTCATACCCACCTTTTTATTTAATCATCTGTATATTGCTTGTGTTTTATTTTGCTTATTTTCCCATCAGAACACTTGTCTTTTTCTTATTGATTTATAGGATGTCTATTTTTTTCTTGATATGAATTGTACACATGTTGTATGTGTATATATATTATATTTCCACTTTTATTTCTTGTTTTAAAGAGTTTTGTCATGCACAAGGTTTTAATTTTAATGTGGCCAAATTTACTACTTTTATGAGTTTTGGTTCTGCTTATAAAATAATTCCTACTTGTAGGTCTAGCTAGCTTTGCCATTCTTCTGCTCAGGTCCCTTTAATGGCTTTTCATGTCACTCTGAGTAAAGGCCAAAGACATCAAAATGGACTGAAGTCCATTCATGATTTGTACCCCCAGCCCACGGTCCCCACCTCTTTGTCCATGTGCCCTCAACTCTTGCCCTTGATATCCCTTCAACAAGCCAGGGGCCCCTCTTCCTAAAGACCTCTGAAATGCTTCCCCTAAATGTCTGCATAGCTCACTTCCACCAGATCTCTGTTCAAATGACATCTTATTGGAGAAATGATTCCTGCTTTATTTTTCTCTATAACATTGTTTTTGAAAGAAATTTCAGATTGTAAATATTTTTATTTACTTCCTGTCTTTCTCCATCCACAATAATGCTAGCCAAACATGGGCAGGAACATTATTTTGTTAACTATCTTACCTCAGTACCAAAAACTCTTTGAAGTAGATATCATTATATCCTCAGTTTATAAATAAGGGAACTGAAGCCCAGAGAGGTTTAAGTAATGTGCTCTAAGTTCCAAAGCTAGTAAGTAAAAGTTGTAAGCCATTACGGCATAAAAGAAGCTAAGTAGGATGATATTGCAGGGTTAGAAGAAAACGACAGAATGGGATGAAGGAATACAACAGCTAGCTCTAAAAAGCATGACAATTTTAGTACTCCAAAAATACAATCATATTACAGATTTTACAGAAATCTATATTGCAAACTATCTACAAAACTTCTATTTCAAACATTTCTATCTAGATTATGATTTTACCTTTAACATCACTTCTTTATTTCATTTTGCTTTAAATCAGATCCCATAATGTACTCTATTTTTTGGGAGCAAATACAGGTTAATATTATAGCATTTTTTGAAGTATGCAAGAATTCACACTATATGTAAAATCCCTATTATATTAACAAGGCATGAAGGGAATAAAAAACTTAAAGTACAATTTAAGAAATTTTGAGGTTTGAACATATGAGAAATCTCAGCAGATCTTTAATTTTCATTGACTGTATATACCAAAAGTAGATATAATGGGATACACCCAGGCTCTCTACTCCCATGAAGCTATTCCTAAAGAAGCCAAAGTACAAAATAAAAGTCTAACTTACATATAAAAATGTTTAGATGGTTAACTATCATGGATTATTAAATAATGACATACAGATGCATGTGACAGATCCAGCAGCCATACAGTTTAGTCTCCTGGCTGCTGACAAATACCCCATGACGGGTGGTTTAACAACAGGAATTCACTGGCTCCTGCATCAGGGGCCAGAAGGCTGGCTTCCTCCAGGGTCGGTTGTCCTGGCTGGGGCAGTCTTTGAAGTTCCTCGTTCTTCCCATCACATGGTGGTGCCTTCTCCTTTCCCTAAGAGGTTCTGTGACTTCTCTCCCTGTGTACAATATCCTTTGCTTATAAGCACTGCAGCCATGTTGGACTGAGACCATCCCTTATCCAGTGTGGGCCCAGCTTAACCAATAACATCTTTTAAGGTCCTATTTACAAATGGGTTCTCACCCACAGGACCAGGGGTTGGGACCTGAACATGGCTTTTGTGGGAGACATGATGCAATCCCAAACACCATATAAAACGAAGGTGACAAAAAGTTCTCAATCACAAAGCAAAAAAATTTTGTTATAATGCCAAATGAAAACAAAAATATTTATAATATAAAGTGTATACGCTCTCACCTCTTTAAAATAAATGCAGAGAAATCATTACAAGGTAAAAAAAGATAAAAAGTTAATAGCAACTGTTCTTGAGGTCACAGGATGGATTTTGTTTACTGATCACATCCTACAAAGCAGGAGCTTGCGAACTTTTTCCATGAAGACCAATACAGTAACTATTTTTGGCTATGTGAGCACATTGTCTCCGTCTACTACCTAACTTTGCTGTTGTAGTGTGAAAGCAGTCAGACAGTGCTTAAGTGAGCGGATGTGGCTAGTGCCTCAATAAAAGTTTACTTACAAAAAACAGAAGGCGAGCTGGATTTGGACCCATGCCAACCGCAGTTTGCTAATGCCTGCTACAGAGGATCTAAGACGGTGCCCCCAAAATACGACAGAGTGCTCTGTCTGGCAGGAATTTAGCTTTATTTTTACTTTAAAATAAGGAAGTAAGTGCATTTCATAAGCCATTATGTATATCACCTCAGAGTAGGAATTTTGAAGCAAAGGGATTACTAGACACCCATTATGTACTTTATGGTCTTTACAGAAAAAAGTTTGCCAACTCCTGCTTTGTGGGATGTGGTCAGTAAAGAAAATAAAAATCTCTATTACCTCAAGAACAGTTGCCAGTAACTTTGTATCTTTTTTCTCTTGTGATAATTTCTCTGCATTTATTTTTGAAGAGATGAGAGAATACATTTCACACTAAATATATATTCTTTTCATTTGGCATTATAACAAAATCAGGCTGCTTTGTTATTAAGGAAATAGAAGGGTCAGTAAACAAGCATGATCTTTTCCTCAGAAGGCATTTTGCAAAAGTGAGGGTTTTTTTTTCTAGGCTTTAACAAGAAATGAACTGTGAATCTACATTAAACATAATGGCTGTAATTAAGATACATGAATTATATTAGGATTGCTTTAAACTTGCTTCCCCTCCCTCTCTTTTATTTTAAAGTTAACCTTTGAACTTAAGGTCTTCAGAGAGTTGAGAATGATTTAGCCTAAGTACCACTGTATCAACTGAAACAACACTTGGCTGAAAAGAGCCTGCATGGTACTTCTCCTCGGTTGGGTAGTGGGTTAGAATTACATTTTTAACATATTTTAATTTTTAGGTAGAGAAAGAAGCGAGATGATTATCTGTCAGGGTTAATGTGTAAGCACTTCCTTCTTTTGGTGGAAGGCTAAATGACTAATGAAGGCCCTTCCAAATCCGAGAAGATTCTATATTTAAATCTGGAATAATAGATTATTTTCTGCCATTAAGCTGATATGTATAGCCATCAGTGTTCCAAAATTAAAAGAGAATAAGAGATGTAAATGTGTACTGCATAAACTGTTTCTGAGACTTTTTCCCTTGTCAAGAGATTATAATGGATATATACATACATAGAATCTGTCTTGTTTCATGTATTACTATGCACATTGTATTGATTAATATCATAGGAAAATATACTTCAACTACTATGCACATTCCAGTTTCTGTGCTGACCTTGTCAATCACTTTCTTAGTGCTTAAAAAGAAGCAAAAATATTTACATGATTCCATACAAAACAGAAGCTACTATTTGTGTAAATTAAATACAATACCCAGAGGCACTAAGCATCCTTCTGAACTAGTCACAAATATGTTTATATTACACTATAACCCACTGTCAATTCAACATGATAATAAGATTACTTTTGCTCCTGGGAAGAGAATCAGGATTTTGTCAATTTAAAGATAAATGAGAACTGATGCTGAAAAAAACATTAGCACATTATAGATGATTTAAAGCGATCTAAATCTAAAATTATCTTTAACTTGCATCCATCATTAATTTTCTTCTATAGGTTTCTCCTTTGATAGCAACAAATTAAAATAAAAGAAACATTTGCGCTCTATCACTGGAAACACTGCAGAGTAAAATCATATTTTAAAAAAAAAACCTATTATGGACGATTTCAAACATTTACCAATGTAGATAGAATAGAAAAGTGAACACTCATTTATCAATTATTCAGAGTTGACAATTACTAACTCTTGTCTTGATTTCTCTCTATTCCCCACCCATTTCTTCCCTCCTATGTTATTTTGAAACAAATATCAGAGACAGTATCATTTCATCCACAAATATTTTAGAATGTATCTCCACAGGATAATAACTTTTAAAGACTATTAAAAATAATTAAAAAATATTCCTTAATATATCAAATCTAGATTTAGTGTTCAAATTTCCAACAATCTCTCAAAAAAGTAATACATTTTTTTGATACAGACATTGTGGGTTTACAGAAAACTCATACATAAAATACAGGGTTCCCGAACACCACCCTATTACTAATACCTTGCAATGGTGTGGTACATTTGTTACAACTGATGAAAGCACATTTATATATCTAGACTATAAACTACAGTCCATGGTTTAACTTAGGGTTCACTGTGTACGTTTCCGCGGATTTAAAAAATTGTTATTCTAATAACAAATATAAACTAAAATTTAACCTTTTAACGACATGCACATAAATAATTCAGGGCTGTTGATTATGCTCACTGCTGTGCTATCACCACCACCACCCACTACCACAACTTTCCATCCTCCTTCATAGAAACTCTGTACATTTTAAGCATTATCACCCTGGACTTCCAGGAAAATGGCGGACTGGAAAAACATGGGACTGTCTTCTCTCCCAGAAAAATAGCTAGAGGACAGGCAGACACAGCCTGGGAAAAAAGTTTAAGGTTTAGGACATAAGGGGAAGGCTGGACACCACCCAGGAGAGAGAGGTGCATGAGAAAATAACTGACAGGGAGACGGGAAGACTGTGAGTGGAAGCCACAGCCGCTGGTGCTCCTCCCCACCCTACAGGCAGACACTTGGGAATTCTCAACCTCGGGCGGGAGCCACCTGCCAAGGAAACGGTAGAGAGAGGGATGTAGCTTAAGATTCAGCTTTTGGCCCACCAATTTGGTCTGCTGTGTCCCACGAGCCCTGCCAGGCTGGGTGGGGCGACGCCACTGTTTGCCTTGGGAGCTGGCACAGGACTAAAGAGATTCAACCCTCTCAATCAGCCTCCCTACTGACCAGGACTGGTTGAGGACCAGAGCAGAGTGGAATTGTTTCCTACCTAAAAGGAAGCGGGTTGCCAACAAAGCTTGCAAAAAGAACAGCCTGGGAGAAAGTTTGAATTACAAGGCTCTTAGCCTCCAAGGAGGATCTTCTATCACACTGAGCCGGTTCTTGTTGCAGCCAATACATCTGACCAGGTTTTGAACTGAGAGGCCTGCCAAAGAGTGCGATCTGCTGGCTGAACAGGAAGTGCATGTGAGGAAATGAAAGTAAATAAGAGAGGCTTTTTCTAGCCTTTACAGCCTCCCTCCCCAAGGCCTTAGGAAGCAGGTCTGCAAGTCCAAGGCCCAGATTTGAGCAACTGACAGAGACAATCCTAAAGACCCAGGTTGAACCGAGAATCAAAGAACAGTAACACACAGCCTCCTGCCATTAAATGTCTAAGAAAAGAGAGAGAAATTGAACTGAACATCAGAGTAAACTCATCATCATGATCAGATCCTAGACATCAGCAAAAATTACAAGCCATGTAAAAAAATGGAAGAAATGGCCCATGAAAAGGAATATATCAAAGGCCCAGATAAGACACAGGATTTCAGACAACTAATCAACGAGATCCATATAAATTTCCAAAATCAAATTAATGAGTTGAAAGGGGATATGGCTAAAGAGATAAACGACATCAAGAAGACACTGAGTGAATCTGAAAACCTGAAGAGAAAGATACCAGAGCTTATGAAAGACACAGTGAGATAAAAAAACACATTAGAGCAGGGGCTCTTAACCTTTTTTGTTCCACGGACCCCTCTGCCAGTCAGGGGAAAACCACGGACCCCTTACTAAGTCCACCCTATACTGTGTGTTATTTAATAAATACATCACAAACAGGTCCCCACAAGAATCATGTTTTTTTGAATTTCAATCCAAGCTCATGGACCCCTGCTTGAGAACCCCTGCATTAGAGGCATAGAACAGCAGACCTGAAATGACAGGAGAAGGAATAAAGTGATACTGAAGACAGAACCGCTGATGTTGAGGAAAAAACTGAGCAGGGCCCAGGGAGCTGAATGGTAGCACGAAGCACAAGAGCATACGTGTCATGGGAGCTCCAGAAGGAGAAGAGAAGGGAAAGGGGGCAGAAAGAGGATTTGAGGAAATAATGGCCGAACATTTCCCAACTCTTGTGAAAGAAATGAACTTACATGTCCAAGAAGAGCAGTGTACCCCAATCAAAATAAATTCGAATAGACCTACTCTAAGACACATACTGCCCAGAATGTCAAATGTCAAAGATAGAGAAAATTTTAAGAGCAGCAAGAGAGAAGCAAACCACCACATACAAGGGACACCCAGTAAGACTTAGGGTGGATTTCTCATCAGAAACCGTGGATGCGAGAAGACAGTGGTATGATGCAATTAGTAAAAGAGAAACACTGCCAGCCGAGAATTATTTATCCAGAAAAACTGTCCTTCAAATATGAAGGTGAATTTAAAATAGTCACAAACAACCAGAAACTAAGAGAGTTCATAAAAAAGAATCTGCCTTTGCAGGTAATATTAAAGGGAGCTTGAAAGAAAAAGACAGGAGTGGCTTGGAGGAGAGTGTAGAAGACAAGATTAGCAGAAAGGATAACCACAAGAGTAAAAAGACAGACTTAAGATATGTTATTTAAACCAATGAATAAAATGGAAGTAAATAATGCATTTACAATAATATCATTAAATGTGAATGGACTAAACTCCCCAATCAAAAGATGTAGGCTGACAGAATGGATAAAAAAAAATGAGCCATTCATATACTGCCTACAAGAGACTCACATTAGCCCCAGGGATACAAAACGGCTGAAAGCAAAAGGTTGGAAAAAGATACTACATGCAAACAATTGAAAAAAAAAATAAATAAATAAAAATAAAGTAGCTATACTAACATTGGACAAAACAGACTTTAAATTCAAAAAAGTTGTAAGAGATACAGAAGGCCATTATATGTTAATAAAAGGGATAATCCACCAAGAAGAAATAAGCCATAAATATCTATGCACCTAACCAGGGTACCTTGAAATACATGAGGCAAACTCTGGTAAAACACCCTATATTCCTTTCCCCAATCCCCTAGGAACCTATATTCTATATAGTTATAACTATATATCTATTAAATATATCTATATTCTGGATTCTGACTCTGAGTTTGCTTATTTTAATTATTTCGTATCAGCGAGATCAGAAAATATTTGTAGTTTTCTGTGTACAAGTCCTTTACATACTTGGTTAGATTTATTCCTAGATAATTGATTCTTTTAGTTGCTTTTGTAAATGAATGTTTTTCAAATTTCTTCTTCTGAGGGATCATAGCTGGTGTATAGAAACACCACTGATTTTTGAGTCTTGATTTTGTACCTCGTCACTTTGCTGAATTCACTTATTCGCTCTAGGAACTTTGTTGTAGATTTTTCAGGATTTTCTGTATATAGGATCATGTCATAGGGAAACTTTTCCTTTTTCCTTTCCAATTTGGATGCCTTTTATTTCTTTTCCTTGCTTAATTGTTCTGATTAGAACATCCAGAACAAAATTAACAGTAGCAACAGTGGACATCCTTCTTGTTCCTGATCTTAGAGGGAAAGCTGTCAGTCTTTCATCATTGAGTATGATGTTTGCTGTGGGTTTTTCAAATATGTCTTTTATCATGTTGAGAAAATTTGTTTCTATTCCTAGTTTTCTGTGTTTTTTTTAAAAAAAATTTAATGAAGTATATCACTCATACATGAACATACATAAATAGTAAGTGTATAGCAATAGTTATGAACTTACAAAACAAACATACATAACATCATAGAAGGCTCTCATACCTCACCCCACCACCAATACCTTGCTTTCCTTGAAACATTTTTAACTAATGATAAAAGAGCATCCTCAAAATATTACTACTAACCAAAGTATTTTCCCCCAACCCACCCTATTACTATTATTATTTTTATATCATTTATACATGAACATACATAAGTGTATAGTAGTGAATTTACAAAGCAAACATTCATAACATCATACAGGGGTCCCATACATCAACCCTCCACCAACACCTTACATTGTCATGAGATATTTCTTACAAATTATGAAAGAATATTGACAAAATCTTACACCAAATGTAAGATAAGGACTATAATTAGTAGTATTTTTCTCCCAAACCACCCTATTATTATTTTTTAAATATATTTTTATGACGGAAGTTGTAAACTTACAAAACAATCATGCACATGTGCAGAATTCCCAAACAACACCCCTCTATCAACACACCGCATCGTGGTGGAACATTTGTTACAGATTATAAGATATCATCTTATTATGACTAGGTCCACAGTGTATATTTGGCACACATTTTCCATACTTCCCCATTATCAACACAGTACATCTTTGGCATAGATGCAAGAATATTATTACTGTTAACCACAGCTCATAGGTCACTCCAGTTGTATTTTCCCATGCTTCTCCACATTCCTTTCACCCTGCAATAGTGATGTACATCTGCTCTAGCTCACAAAGGACACTCCTGCATCTGTACCATCAACAACTGTTCTCATCCATCGCTGGGTTTACTGTGCTATTCAGTCCCTAGATCATTCTCTAGCTTTCTGTCAACTGGCATTTACATACCTAGACTACAATTTTTCAGCCACATCACCATTTATAAACCAGCTGTAGTAACAACAGTAATAATGTGTTACCGTCAACTCTGTACATTTCTACACTTTTATAGTAAAGCTAATTAAAGCTTCTACGTACATTAGGTATCAGTAGTCCATCTCAGTCCTGCTCTTATCTCCTTTGTGAATCCACCACTTACCACCAGGTCTTAAAGATATATTCCTATATTTTCTTCTAGAAGCTTTATGGTTCTTGCTTTCATATTTAGGTTTTTGATTCATTTTGAGTTAATTTTTGTAGAAGGTGTGAGATAAGGGGTCCCCTTTCCTTCTTTTGCTATGGATATCCAGTTTTCTCAGCACCATTTGTTGAATGGACTGTTCTGGGTGGGTTTGACAGGCTAGTCAAAAATCACTTGACCATAGATGTGAGGGTCTGTTTATGAACCATCAATTCAGTTCCATTGGTCTATGTGTCTGTCTTTATGCCAGTACCATGCTGTTTTTACCACTGTAGCTAGGTAACAGGATATAAAGTCCAGAACTGAGAGTCCTCCAACTTTGCTTTTCCTTTTTAAGATGTTTCTGGCTATTCAGGACCACCTACCTTTCCAAATAAATGTGATAATTGTGTTTTCCATTTATTTAAAAAATGCTGGTGGAATTTTTATCAGGACTGCATTGAATCTGTATGTCAATTTGAGTAGAATTGACATCTTAATGATATTTAGTCTTGCAATTCATGAGCATGGAATATTCTTCCAATTATTTACGTCTCTTTTGGTTTCTTTTAACAATGAGTTGTAGTTTTCTGAATACAAGTGCTTTACATCGTTGGGTAAGTTTATTCCTGAATATTTGGGTTTTATCTGTCATATTTTATTTTCACCACTCTTTTGACACTTCTAGTTACTTTCATTGAGAAAATCTTCTTTTCTAGACTCTCTTCCAGGCCTCTCTCTCTTGTCTTTTCTTTTCAGGCTGTAGCACATCCTTTAGTATTTCCTGCAAAGCAGGTCTCTTGGTTACAAAGTCTTAGTTTCTGTTTATCTGTGAATATTCTAACCTTGCCTTCATTTTTGAAAGACAATTCTTGCTGGTTATAAGACTTATGGCTGGAAGTTTTTCTTTTGCAGTACCTTAAATATATCATACCACTGTCTTCTTGCCTGCATGGTTTCTGGTGAGAAATCAGCACTTAATTTTATTGGGTATCTCTTATATGTTATGCATTGCCTTTCTTTTGCTGCTCTCAGAATTCTCTCTGTCTTTGGCAATTGACATTCTATTAGAATGTGTCTTGGTCTATTCGGATTTTTTCAGATTGGGAGTATGTCATGCTTCTTGGACATGGATATCTATGTTCTTCAATAGGGCTGGGAACTTTTTTACCATTATTTCTTCAAATATTCTTCTGCCCCTTTTCCCTTCTCCTCCTCTTCTGGGACACCCATGACACATATGTTTGCACATCTCTTGCTGTCGTTTAGTTCCCTGAGACCTTGTTCAAATTTTTCCTATCTTTTCATCTGATCTTTTGTATGTTCACTTTCAGAGGCCATTTCTTCAAGCTCACCAATCCTTTCTTCTGACTCCTCAAATCTGCTATTATATGATTCCAGTGTATTTTTAATTTCATTTATTGTGCCTTTCATTCCCATCAGATCTATTTTTCTATGTATGCTTTCAAATTCTTCTTTGTGCTCATCCAATGTCTTCTTAATATCCTTCATCTCTTTAGACATCTCATTGAGTTTTTTAAGATTTGTTTGAATATCTATTAGTTTGTCTCAACTCCTTTACGTCACCTGGAGGCTTATCTTGTCCCTTTAACTGCGCCATATCTTCCTGTTTCTTGGTATGGGTTATAATTTTTTTGTTGGTGTCTTGGCATCTGTCTTACTAGATGTATTTATTCTGAGTGCAGTTTCTCTCTTTAGTTTAGGGTTTTCTTGTCCTTTCTCCCTTGCTGGTTGTATAGTAGGAGCCAAGGATGCAGTTGGTGCTATAAGCTGTGGAGGCTCAAGATGCCCTCACTGCCCCAGGGACCAATGAAACTTCTCCCAACTTTCTCCTTTGCCAGGGGTAGGGACAGAGCCACAGCTGTGTGGAAAAAAATCCAACATTATGCAGGCCTACACTGTAGGTGCCCAGAAAGACTGATGAAGCTTCACGCCCCTTTTCTTCCCTTCCTGGGGCGGGGATGGAGCTGCAGGTGTGGGCAGCAATCTATGCAGTGCAGGTCCAAGATGACCGCAGTTGCCCTGGTAGACTTTCGATTATTCAGTCTGTGCCAGCCAAATGTATCTGCAGTTATCTGGATAGGCTGGTGCAGGGTCCCCCAGCTTCCTCCCTGCTAAAGGTGAGGCTGAAGCCTAGGCTAGGGCTGCAGGCTGATCTGGGTGAAAGAAACTGGTCTCTACCATCACTGTGATTTTCAGTCAGCCCAGCTTCCCCTCATGCTCGGGGTGGAGTCAAAATGGCAGCTACTGGCCTCTTTCTGACTTGGACAGGTTCAAACTTTAGCTGTTCTTAGGGTTATACTTTAGCCAGCTGAATTTACTAATCAGTAGCTGAAATCAGTGGCCAACTGTCTCTCCCTCCCCTGTTTTTGGGAAATGGAGCTTCCAATTCCTGCCACAGAATAGCTCCTGGGCTGGCTTGTGCTGCCAACGTACGATGATCACTGGCCTCCAGGGCGTGGCCTTTAGTTTCCCGGAGAGGCTGGCGCAGCTCCCCACAGCTTCCTCCCTGCCCAAGTGGGCCTGGGGCTTAGGCAAGAGCTGCAATCTGATCTAGATGGAAAGAAGCCGGTTCCTATCAGCACTGTGATTTTCAGTCAGCCCCGCTTCCCCTCGTGTCAGGCACGGAGTTAAGTTGGTGGCTACCGGCCTCTTTCTGACTTGGACAGGTTCAAACTTTAGCTGTTCTTAGGATTATACTTTAGCCTGCCAAATTTACTAATCAGTAGCTGAAGTTGGTGCCCCCAACTGTCTCTTCCTCCCCCATTTTTGGGAAGTAGAGGTTCCAATTCCTGCTGCAGAACAGCTCCTTGGGTGGCTTGTGCCTCCAGTGGAGGATGGGCACCAGCCTCCGTGGCATAGAGTGCTCTACTTATGAATCTTCTCTGCAGATGTGCAGTCTCCTCCTTCCATTCTTTCAGGGATGTTGCAGGGTGCTCTTCTGGTCTCCTGAAGCCCCCAAACAAGTGCTTTAGGTAGCTCTGGGTGATTACTAGCTGCCCTATAGCAGGAGCTGACTCTAGGAGCTCCTTACTCTGCCTCCATCTTGCTGGTTGTGTTGTACTCTAGCTCCAAATTAGCCTACCCAAAGTAACTTAGAGAAGAAAACTTTCTATTGTTCCCTGAGTGTCCTATCTGGGAAGCACATAACCTCCCCTCCCTTGAGCGACCTTGCAAAAACATCTCAACCTTGCAACTGTGTCCTAAGTTATCAGAACCTTGCATACCAAAGAAGTTGTGCAGATGCTAGCTGACCGCCACAATCCGCTTCTGTACATCCTGCTTGCTTGCAAACTGCGTCAGCAACCCCCTATAAAAGGGAGCCATTTTAGAACCTCGGGGCTGCAGTTCTCTCCTGCGTGAGGTGTGCTGCAGACGCCCGCGGGCTTAGCTCAATAAATTGTATAAAAGTAATTAAAGTCTGAGTATGGTCGATCTCCTGGGTTAAAACAGTTGTTCTATGTGTTTTTATAAGGAAGGGGTGCTAGATTTTGTCAAATGCTTTTTTTTTTTTTTTTTG
>JAQZBX010043998.1:9609-21598 GCA_029593785.1 Cabassous unicinctus
TTTTTTTTTTTTTTCTTATTTTCACCTGGAGAAACTATAGATAAGCTACAAATGAGCAGGGATTATGCCCATTATTTTAGTATTTATATTTAGCACCCATCATAATGCCTTGCACATGATAGGAGTTCAATTAATATATATTTAATGAATATAACATCTCATGGTTCTAAAATTGTAGATCAAAGCTATAGACATATTCTACACACTGTCCTTTGATACTCTGAAATTTATTATTTTTCAGCTTCTATTATCTGAATATGACTGATCTTTTCCTTAAGCCATTTCACAAGAGTTATTTTCTCTCCCACAATGGGTAAAGAAAATCAAGATCACATAGATAGGGATGTTGAAGGGTTTGATAGCTCACTCATTAGCTAATGTGATTCTTATTCTTGACTCAGCAAACTATTACATTCCATGGACCTTCACAGTCATTTTAACAGTGAGATTTACCTTTGTTACCATGAAGCCAATGATGCAGTTATTTACTATGAATACTGACAAAGTGCTTCATTATGGTTCTTTGGTGGGAGATGAAGGGGTAATGACAGAAACCAACTGATACTAATGTTATATGATGTTAAAATTTAACTTTTGACTGAGGCACCAAGATGCAATGGATGCTGCACACAAAGAAAAGCTACTGTATCAAAATGTTGGAAATCTAGGGGTTGAAGGGAAAAGGTCTACATGAAGAAAATGTGCATTTGTCACAGAATTTGAAGTCAGAGAGACTTAACACAGGATGGTAGGGGCTGTCTCTGGAATCTTCACAAAGGTTCTGATGAGATAGTAAGCACTTGTATTTTTGCCACTTCGAGGAACCCATCTCTACCCACCATGTGTGATTTCCCTTTATCCCTACCCTCTTTCTCTCCTGGATTCAATCCTGGGGAATTCAGAAACTGCAGTTAGCAGAGGAGGAGATATGCTAAGTAGATAAGGAAAGAAGATGTGCTCCCTTCATTCCTCTCCGTTTCCCTTTGCAAGTGGCTAACCTTCAGTAGTAGCCTGAAAGGAAAGTTGAGTTTGGGTTATTATCTAGGACAGGATAATTTTAATTAGAGAACTGAGACAGTTTTTGGATTTTAAAGTGACTGGGGAACATTTTATACTCTAGATGAGAACAGAAAACATTACTTAAGAAATATTTTATCCAAGGACAAGAGAAAAATTTCCCACACTGAATACATTTTAAAGGGACAATGGGAGCCAATGAAGTTGCATTTTGATTATATCCCACAAGGCATGTTAGGTCAGTTTTTCTGTTATACAAGTTTAAGTGAAAAAGGGAATTTCTGGAAACAGTTTCTTACTGGAACTCAATGTCAGAAAACGTAGATGTGTCTCACACAGGGAGATAACCAGGAAAGGGAAAGCTATTAATAATCTCACTTTCTCTCCCTCAGATCATATCTGTTTCTCTTTGCATCTCTGCTTCCCCCTTTTTTCTTTTAGTAGATCATCTTTCTCTGCTTTTCCATGTGACAGTTATAGGCAGACATATAGAGGCCTTTTCAGTTCAGGCACCACAGAGATGAACTAGTTTCTCTAGGTCCATTCCAAATTTCTGGGAGGTAGAAAATCTTATGGGCCCATTTTAACTTGTATGTTTACCTCTTGTAGGTACATGGGTATGTAATTCCATCATGGCTGTGGGATCCATCACTGTGGATGAGCAACATCCTGGGAAAGGCCAGGCATACCACAATTTGTTTACTACAAAGACATGTGGTACAGAGGCCACAGGAAAAATGCTGGGATCTCAGGTACTAGCAGTGTTTTCAGAAGTGTAAGGATATTGGGTTTTGAAAATTGAAATTTCCTAAGAAATTTAAATGGTTATATGTATATGATTTATTACATATATGTTGTACTGTATTATCTGCTAATTAAATATACTAATAAAACTTCCTGGGATGTGTGCTTGTCTTGTATTTCAGATATGTCTGGGATTTCTGGGAAAGGCATTCATACCAGCCAAAAATTACCTAAGAAATTTTACACAAATTTGCATGGATTTATGCATATTAATTAATGTGATCATCTTGCTATATATTTTTGATATAGTCTTCTGCTCCCAATTGTAAATATTTTGAGCTGAGGAGACAGAATTAAGTGTTTGGGAAGGCCGTTATGGTTAGAGTTCTCAGGGAAGAGTACTGAAGAGAAGAGAGTTGCACAGAGTGAGAATTCCAAAGATGTGTGAGACTTTCCTAGAGTCTTCAGCTGACTATCCAAGACTGGGAAAAGAACTACCAAAAACGAACAGTCAGAACAATCCCCAGGGCTCAAACATTTTGTATTTCCACCTGCCAGATGGAAAAACTTTGTTACACATGGGGCATGGGCTAGGATACTCAGAAATCTCTTGCCTCATTAGTAAGGCAAAATAGTAGTAGGATAAAAGCTGTTATAGTCTCACATAACAAAGCTTAAAAGAAATCCTTATAAAAATCAAAACATTTCCAAGAAACTTTCTTGTGTCCCAGAATAAAGATCATGAATATTTTTAAACACTACAAGATTTACCAGCACCCAATAAGGTAAAATTCACAATGTCTGGCATCTAATAAAAAAAAATACTAGGTATGCAAAGAACCAGGAAAATACAACCAACAATGAGCAGAAATATAAATCAATTGAAACCAATCCACACATTACAAAGATGATAGAATCAGTAGATAAGGGCATCAAACAAGTTATTTTAATTCTTTTCTTTATGTTCATGTAGATAGAGAAAAAACATGAGTATGTTATGGAGATATAAAAAGGCCCAAATCAAACCTCTAGAGATGCACAGTACAGTTTGTTTGATGAAAAATACACTGGATGTGGTTAACATCAAATTGGGCAGAGCTGAAGGAAATATAAGTGAACCTGATGACAGAGCAATAGAAGCTGTCCAAAAGTAAACCAAAAGGAAAATGGTTGGAAAAAAAGGATAGGCCATCAGTGAGCTGTGGGACAACTTCAAGTAACCTAATATATATGTAATTGTAGTCCTTAAAGGAGAGGAGAGAGAGAGCAACATAAACATATTTGAAGAAATAGTGGTTGAAAAATTTCCAAATTTCATGAAAATTATTAATTTAGAGATCCATAAAGCTCAACAAATCAGATAAAAGAAGCATGAAGGAGATGACACCAGGGCACATCCTAAGCAAGTTGCTTAATACCAATGATAAAGAGAAAATCTTAAAAGTAGCTGAAGAAATTTTAGATGTATGATATACTGTAAGAACAACAGACCCTCTCAAAAACGACACCCTTCTGTGTTACTCATTAAATGGATCTGAACAATTGGCCCAAGTATGGAATATGCTACTTCCCAAAGAGGGGAGGCCTACCAAGCATTGTGCTTCTTTCTTTGTAGTAGGAGGCCAAGACACTGGAATTTGTCCTTTGCTTCGGCAGGGATTACCTGGCATACCACAGACCGCTGGACTAAAAATGTCACCCCTTTGGCTTGCTCCAAAATGATCATAGAGTTTCTCTCTCCTCCTCATTCCCTGAAGCACATATATCTTCTATATTACCAACTGCCAGAGGTTGGATTTCCCAGGAAACAGAATCTGAGATGGAAATATGCTTGTAGAAGTTTATTGGGGAATGCTCTTGGACATAATACCTGTAAGGGGGTGAGGGAAGCAGGATGAGCAAAGGGAGAAGTTGAACTGGATTGTAGTTAGACCAGAGGCTTCAGCTGAGTCTTCAGGTTGCTCTGGACTGAGTATGGTCTTTCAGCATTGATCCAAATTGAGGCAAGAGGGCCGAGCTTTTGAATCCCTGCATTGATCAGTAGCTTGAGGCAAGCTGCCCCTTGGGAAGAAGCATAAGCTTGTTCCCAGACAACTCCCTTCAGCAGAGCTGAATGCCTTGAGAACATGTCAGCTGTTAGCCATCGGCATTCAGCACATCCATCAGCTGTGAGAATCAGGGCCTCGGCTCTGACGGGGAGATTTGGGCAGGGCAGCAGAGGCTCCACTGCAAACTTGTACATATTGATAAAATTTATGGTCAATTTTACCCCATATTGTTTTTATTCCCAACAAAGAACAGATCAACCAGGAAATTATTGACTAATATGTCTTGAAAAAACTTTAAAATGCATCAAATTTAATATTCTTTGTTTATCAAATGAAGGAATAGAGGTTCAGGGGAGTTAAGTTATTTGCATAGAGTCATACTGAATGTTGATGCTGAGTTGAGAGTTCAAGTCCTCTGCCTCTCATACCAATTTTTTTTTTCAATTTTAGGATCTGTCAAGTGCTAAAGAACTATAATATTTTAAGTTGTTTCCTGGAGCTGAAAGTTAGAATCTGGTCCCTACACCTGTATGTTGGAGATGTCGACCCCATCACTGTCGTTCGCCTCCAAAGAAATTTCTTCTTCCTCTCTCATTTTCTGTAAGCACTTGCATTTGGTAGGACCAGGATATCAAATAGATATTAAGATTTTAAACTCCAGCAGAAGAATGGTGGACACATGTAATATATTGTACTTCTTTTGGATGAAGTTTCATTTGCTGCCTGGGTTTTTAACAAGATTCACATATGTGAAAGTGAAGGAGCAACTGAAAAGGGGCCAAGTTCTGTTCATTTGAAACTGATTCTTTCTCTTTTTGATTATTTCAAGATTGGGCACTCAGCACATTCCAGACAAGGCATGCTTCTCTCACAGGGTACCCTTGTTTCAACATAATGGCTGTTTTGAATCTACCTGCTTTCAACAAGAGAGGGGACTTTTCCATGAGTTTGGAGTGGCTTCATGTCCCTGATGTCTCTGCCAGTTATTCCTCTAATTATTATCTTTGTCTTTTCCCCAAGAAAGAATGCAATTTCTGCTTCTGGACTGAAGTGGTAAATTATTTTCGGTTTGACTATTAAGTTTGATAGCCTTTTATTGAGCATCTATAATGATACTAAGTACCAAGCTGCATGTAGAGATACAAAAATGTTCAAGACATGATCACTGCCCTAATGGAAGTTGGTTTAATTGGATTAAAGACCTAGAGAAATAATTACACTATTAAGCAGTGCATCTTATAAAGGTGTGCACAGGGGACTGTTGATTCACTGAGTTTCTCTTGCTGAAACTCAGGAGCTAGACAAAAAGCCATGGTATTGTCTTCAGAAGGCTGCAGTTACTAAGTGTGTGGAGTGGTCATCCAGTTTTCCTTATTAACATGCTAAGCAGGAATGATTTATAATGCTAGCTAGCAAATACTATAGACCATGAAGGACAGAGATAGAGGTGAGATTCTGTGCAATACTGTGGGAATCAGGGAGAGACTTGAGTTGAGCAGGCACATGGCAGAGATAAGCTTTCCATAATGAGGAGAAAAAAATCAAATGAATAAATAAGATCATCAGGCTTCATATGGCAAACCACAAAAGCTGTTGAGAATGCTCTAACAGTGAGGGAGAAAAGTCTGGGAACCAAGGATAAACTGGTCTATGTTACAGTTTTGCCTGAGGCCACTCTGCTTAGTTTAATTTGACACTCTCCTGGAACATATGCTATGTAACATTAAGTAAATCACCTTTGGATTTTGGAGCAAAATGCTAAAAATATCTTGTTAAAGTTATTATTGGTGTATGTTCAGTATGCATTTCAATAAGGACTGCTTTTAATTAAGATAATGTTTCAGCTTGCCCATCAAATAAACCTTTAAAGTATCCTATTATAGTATTTACATTTATCTTTGAATTAGTATCAAATGTCAACTTCTTAGAATATACATGCAATATTTTGTATTTTAAAGTAAAATAGTTTTGTAGAAAGCATAATCCATAGCAAACTGTATATTAAGTTACTTTTACTTTTGTCAGTGCAGATAATTTATTATAGTTTAATTTCTTTGGAGGAATGTGGGGTGGGGAGAAGAGGGAGATGAGAGTTAGGAGACCTCTGCATTTCTCAACAAAATTTCCTTGCTTTTCAGACTCACCTTTATTATTTTCCCCAATTTTTTGTTTGCAAAATTTCAAGAAATACCTGAAACCTTCTTCTAGATTTCCAAACTGTTAACATTTTGAACATTCACTTTACACACACACACATAGCTAGACCCACTTTTCTCTCTCTCTCTTTTTCTCTCAATATCATTGTGGACTCATATATTTTTAAAATTCAATGTATTATCCATTATTGCTATAATTATATTTGATGTTCCAAAGAGTTGCAAACAGCATGCACACATGCATGCACAATGTTTTTATTTCTGAATCATTTGGAAGTAAGTTGCACATATAATGATATTTCAGTATGCTTCTGCTAAAAATAAGGGCATTCTCCTATATAAATCCTATATAACCATGATACCATGGTAACATTTGTAGAAGTTATCATTAATTAAATCATATCATTGTCTACACAGTCCATATTTATATCAACCCAATTGTCCCTAAAATGTTTTTATAGATAGGGGAGGAGGATGCAGGCCCAGGATCAAATCAAAGTTCACAAATAGCCTTTGGCTATTTTGCCTCTTTAATTTCTCTTTAGTCTAGAAAAATCCTCTTGACTTTTTTTCCCCATAAGTGCATTTTTTAAGAGCCTGGGTGAATTCCTGGAAGAAAGTAGCAAATTCTGGATTTGTCTGAGTGTTTCCTCATGATTATTTTTAGGTTAAACATCTTTTGGCAAAAAATGCTACATGCATTGGATATGTATACTTTTTACTGTATAAGATCTGGAAGCACCTAATCTTAGGCTGTAATAATCAATGCTAAATTTACCACTTAATTAAGGTGATGATCATCATATCTCTTTACTGTAAAGGTACACTTTCCTATTTGAAATTAACAAACTAACAAATTATCTCTGAGATGATCCTCTGTGACTATGTGAATTTCCTTTCCTCCAAACGATTTAGCTCAATAATTGTAGTATCCATAATGATATTTCCATGAATCCATTATTATACCAGGGGTTTCAAAATGTTTTCTAACTTTTCATTTCTTCCTCAGTTATAAACTGGAATTCTTCTATGAAGTAGAGCTTTCCCTTTTTTCTCTCTCATTCTCAGTATCATTATAGACTCAGATTTTAAAAAATGCAATATGTTATCCATTACTGTCATAGTTGTTTCTGATGCTCCAAAAACTTACAAATTTGCCCATTGGGTGCATCATTAAGCTGACTCTTGTGTTGTTTTGATGTGGCCCCATTAGTCTTTGAGCACCCTTTTTCTGGCACAAGATATTTTAGGATCTCCATGTACTTTTCCTGCCCAGAACTGGAATTAGCCATTCTCTAGGGATCTCTTGTTCCTTTCTGTTGGAGAGTATATTTAGAAAGCAAATTCTGGGCACTATGTGCTCATTGCTACAGGGGTATTATTGCTTCTAGACCTGTCAAGTATATAGACCAAAAAAATACATTGATACCTCCAGTCAAATCCAACTCATCAAGGTCAGAGGCAGATTAATTTTGAAGCTAAAGAGCTCCTTCTGAAGTCCTATACCTAATTTTGTGTTTCTAAGTTTCCTTAACTATAGCTTGCAAAATTGTTTAGGCTTCAGATCCCATAAAATATGTACTATTCCTATATCCCTGCACCCTGACACAGAATCTTCCTCATATTTTACAATTTCATATTTGTAATCTGCCTTCTTCCATAGAAATACTGATTCCTCCAAATATCAATATATTCACTAATTTCTTTATCTTATATAATATCTATCTATATAATAATTTAGAATCTCAATACCAATAGCAATACATACAATCCTACTAAGTAAAGTTTAAGATTTTATTGCCATTCTGCCCTTAGAATACATTCTACAAAGCGTATACAGGTAGTGCCCTATATTCAAAAGTTACTTGAGGGAAGAGGATGTGGTTCAAGCAGTTGAGCTCCTGCCTCCCACATGGGAGGTCCCATGTTTGGTTCCCGGTGCCTTCTAAAGAAGACAAACAATGAGCAGACAATGAGAAAAAACAATGAGCAGACAATGAGCAAACAATGAGCAGACAATGAGCAAAAACAAATGAACAGGGAGCAGATATGGCTCAAGCAGTTGAGCGCCCACCTCCCACATTTGAGGTCCTGGGTTGGGTTTGATTCCTGGTGACTCCTAAAGAAGAAAAAACCAAAAAACCAACAGACAATGAGCAGACAATGAGGAAAAATCAACAAGTGGACAACAAGCAAAAACAACGAGTGTAAACAATGACCAAAAACAAAGAACAAACAGATGAGGGATCCATCTCGGGATGTGGAGGAGAAAAAAACTTACTTGAATTATTTTCTTGCTCTCTGTTGTTATCAACTTGATAACATATTAGGTTTATTTATATATGTTTTTTAAAGAAATTTTATTGAGATATATTTGAATACCTTAGTCTATCCAAAGTGTAAAATCAAAGCTTTTAGTATAATCACAGAGTTGTGCATTAATCACCACAATAAGCTTTAAACATTTCGTTATACCAAAAAGAAAAAATCCATACACCTTAGCAGCTATATTTCAATCCCTCTATCCTTCCCCAGCTCTGCAGAACCACTAATCTAATTCTGACTCTAGATTTATTTATATTTACATTTTATACAAATTTCATACCATATGTAGTACTTTGCGTCTGGTTTCTTTCACTTAGCATGTTTTTTTTAAATTATTATAACTTTTTTTTTAAATTAGAGAATTTGTAAGTTTGCATAAAAGTCATATAAAAATACAACATTGCCATATAACATCTATGGTTAACACTTTGTTTTGGTGTGGTACCTTTGTTATAATTTATGAAAGAATATAAAAATATTACTGTTAACTATAGTCTACAGTTTTCATTAAATGAATTTAACTTTATGGCTTTCTCATTATCTTAATTTAATTCTTTGATTATGTAAAATATTTTATGATTCAATAATCAAAACTATTAGAGACAACACACTTATATTCTAATTGCCTTTACTCTATTCCTACCAATCTCCTAATTGCAATCCTTTTCACTAGTTTCCAAGTTATTTTTCCTGTGATTTTTGTTTGTTTTTGAAAAATAAGCAAGTTATATAAATACATATTTATGTATATACAAGCACATTTACATAAAAACATATACATACTAACATAATGTAAATACAAATGCATGGGTGTTTTTATTTTCTTTTTTAACATAAAGATAGCATATTAAAACATTCTTATGGACATTATTTTCTGTCTAACAAAAATTGTTCATAGAGATCTTTTTCATTCTTCTCTCTTTTTTTATTCTTGGAAATCTATGATTGACCATTTAGATTGTTTACAATCATTTGCTATGGAAAATAATAACTCAATGAATAACTTTGTTCCTAATCAAGTTTGTTTTAAGATGAATTCCTAGAACTTGGATTGCTATGTCATTTTGTTAGATCTTGCCAAATACTTTCACATAAGATTGTACCATTTTAAAAATATTTTTAAGGATCATATTAATCATATTAATAGGTAATATAAAGTTCCTAACTATTTCCATTATCTGGATCATATCTGAGTCTGGTTCTGTTGCTTGCTTTTTCTCTTGAAAATAGAAGGCATTTTTGTTTGCTTGTTTTTTCTTTTTTCTATATCTGGAAACTTTGGTTGAATGCTGACTATTGCATGTAAAATTGTAGAGATTGGAGTAATAATATTTATGCCTGGAAATGGGCATACCTCTTTTTCCTTCAGTGCATTTGCAAGGCAATTTGAGTCAATCCAATCAGTAATTGACCTGAGTTTGGGTTTTATTGTTGCTGCGGTTAACTTCAGTGCATCTCAGAATTCAAATTGTTTTAGTGGTGGGTTGCTGTTGCCTTTTGCTTAGATTTCAGTCTGAATGCTGGAGGATTTTTCACAGCATTAGTGCTCCACCTTCAGCTTTCAGCAATTCCTTCATATTTACATCTCATAAAGTGTCTTTCTCCATACTGTTACTCAGAGTTAGATTTGTGCTGGGTGCTGGGGATTTCTTCCTGTTGTCCTGATCCAGCTTTGGTCTTAGGCAAGCACTGTGTATCTGGGACTTAGGGATGTGGTTTTCTCTGCATTCCTGCCCTTCCTCTCTATGGTAGTCCTGATCAGCCTTTCATCTGTGGTTGTTGTGGGATAGAAATTCTCTTGTCCTGCCTAAAAAAATTTCAGACCCAAAAACATTTAATTGTCTCCAAGTAACTTAAATATGTCCAAGAAAAAAACCAAAAACCCATATTCATTGAAATACAGAATATCCAGCACTTAACAAGGTGATATTCACAATGTCTAACACCCAATCAAATATTTCTAGACATGCATAGAAGCAGGAAAATATAATCTATAATTAGAAGAAAATTTAATCAATGGAAACTTAAACCATGACTTAACATGGATGTTAGAAATAGTTGACAAGGACATTAAAACAGTTACTATAACTCTATTTAAATATTCAAAAAGTTAAGTAGGAACTTATAAAAGGATGAAAATATTCAATCATCTTCTAGAAATGAAAACTACAATATGTGAGATGAAAAATACAATGGATGGGATTAGTGGAAATTGGACATTGCAGAACAAGAAGTCATAAAAATAGCAAATATCTAAAATGAATCAGAGAGGAAAAAAATATGTAAAGAGGAGCAATGAGTTGTTGAACAATTTAAAACATCTTAATAAATATGGATTTGGAGTTCCTTAAGGAAAGGAGAGATGAGAGAGACATAAAAATATTTGAAAAAATTCTGGATAAAAATTATCCAAATTTTATTAAAACTATAAGCTCCTAGATCCACAAAGTTCAACCAAACCAAGGAACAATAATCATGATGAAAACTACACTCAATTGCACAATAATCAAATTGTTTAAAACAAATAATAAAGAGGAAACTATTAAAAGCATCTAGAGACAAAAGACATATTAAGTGAAAAGGAATAAGAATAAAGATGAGAGAAGATTACTCAAAAGAAGCAATGTAACAGAAAGAACATCAGGGCAATGTGCTTAAAGTATGGAAAGACAAAATTGTCAGCTTAGAACTCTATATCCAGTGAAAATATCTTACAAAATGAAAGTTAAGTAAAAACTTTTTCAGACATACAAAGGCTGAAAGAATACATTACCAGCAGGCACATGCTAAAGCAAATGTTAAAGGCAATCCTTCAAGTAGAAGAAAAATGATACCCATTGAAAATATAGATCTACATAAAGGAATGAAAAGTACTGTAAATTATACATACTTGACTATATATATTAGACTATTCTCTTATTATTCAACTCTCATTAAAAGAAAATTTACTGTTTAAAACAAAAATAACAATTTATTCTGGAGTTTATAACATTATATATAATTTAAATGTTTGACAACAATATCAACAATGCCTGGAGGAGAGAAATGAAAATATTCTATTGTAGTTGCCTATATACTAGGTGAAGTTGTATAATATCACTTGGAGCTAGACTCTGATATATTAATAATCAACACTACAAACTCTAAAGCAACACTAAAACAAACAAACAACTAAACAGAAAATTATAGCTAAGTTGAAGAGATATGAAAGAATCATAAAATACACTCAAACAATCTGAAGAAGGATAGAAAAGTTTAAAAGGGGAACAAAGAATAAATGGAAAAAATAGTAAACAAATCACAAGACAATAGAGTTAAACACAACCATAGCAAAAATCACCTTAAAAATAAATTGTCTAATAACAGTTTGTATATAAAAGCCAAAAACAACTATATGCTGCTTACAAGAAAGATGCTTCTTACTTAAAAGACACTAAGATTAAAATGAAAAGGATGTAAAATGTATACCATTGATAGAGCACCCGTTTACCATATGAGAGGCCCCGGGTTTGCTTCCCGGCGCCTCCTTGTGAGGGCAGGCCGGCTCGCGCGGCGCCGTGGGCTGATGCGGCGGGACCTCGCAGCAAGGGGGAGATAAGCAGACACAGAGAAGACACGCAGCGAATGGACACAGCAGCACGGGCAGCAAGGGGGGGATAAATAAAATAAAATAAATAAATCTTAAAAAAAAAAAAAAAA
>JAQZBX010043999.1:0-21502 GCA_029593785.1 Cabassous unicinctus
ATTTCTCATCAGAAACCATGGAGGCATGAAGACAGTGGTATGATATATTTAAGATACTGCAAGAGATAAACTTCCAGCCAAGAATCTTATATCTGGCAAGATTGTCTTTCAAAAATGAGGGTGAGTTTAGAGTATTCACAGAGAAACAGAAACTGAGAGAGTTTGTAACCAAAAGACCTGCTTTTCAGGAAATACTAAAGGGTATGCTACAGCCTGAAAAGAAAAGACAGAAGAGAGAGAGGCCTGAAAAAGAGTCTAGAAATGAAGATTATATCAATGAAAGTAACTAAAAGTGTCAAAAGAATGGTGAAAATAAAATATGACAGATAAAACTCAAATGTTCAAGAATAAACTTAACCAATGATGTAAAGCACTTATATTCAGAAAACTACAACTCATTGTTAAAAAAGAAATTTTAAAAAGACCTAAATAATTGGAAGAACATTCCATGCTCATGGATTGTAAGACTAAATATCATTAAGATGTCAATTCTACTCAAACTGATATACAGATTCAATGTAATCCCAATAAAAATTCTACCAGCATTTTAAAAATAAATGGAAAACATGATTATCAAATTTATTTGGAAAGGTAAGGGGTCCTGAATAGCCAGAAGCATCGTAAAAAGGAAAATAGAAGTTGGAAGACTCTCATTTCCAGACTTTAAGTCGTATTACCTAGCTACAGTGATAAAAACAGCATGGTACTGGCATAAAGACAGATACATAGACCAATGGAACCGAATTGTTGGTTAAAAAACAGACCCCACCTCTATGGTCAAGTGATTTTTGACTAGCCTGTCAAACCTACCCAGTTTGGGCAGAACAGTCCATTCAACAAATGATGCTGAGATATTTGGATATCCATAGCAAAAGAAGGAAAGAGAACCCTACAAATTGAATAAAAAACCTAAATATAAAAGCAAGAACCATAAAGCTTCTAGAAGAAAATGTAGGAAAATATCTTCAAGACCTGGTGATAGATGGTGGATTCTTAAAGGAGATAAGAGGAAGACTGAGATGGACTACTGCTATTTAATGTCCAGAGGTACAGTGTGATTTGGCAACTTGACAATGCCAGGATTGGTTTGATTTGGCAGCTCTTCAACGATGTGATTTCTTTCCATCTTTCTACTTTGCCTTCCATTGCATCAGCTGCATTCTTAAGCAGTATTCCCTCATGGTGGCAAAAAGGTTGCAGGGGTTCCAGGCTTCACATATGCACCTTACAGCAGCATCCAGAGCCAGAGATGTGGTTGTGCCCCATGATTCTTAACAAAAGTCTTTAGGTTCAATACTGATTGGGGTAACCCTTAATGAATTACTGTGGCCAGGGGAATGCCAAGTGCTGATTGGCTTAGGCCTATATACTCCTAAATAAATCACAGTGGCAAGAATGAGTGTTTAGATCAGTTAGGGTAACCCTTGGAGTTGGGAGTGGGGTCATTCCTGTGCAAACCACTCTTGGCTGCCACATGCTTGGGGAGGGGAGAATGTTTGTTGAGGAGACAACACTACAATACACTTCTGCATGATTTATATTTTCTACCAGTTTTCTAGATGTCAAAGCATCTAATACTTAGGTAATTTTAAATTACAAAAACAGACTTTTTTTTTTTTTAGAAAATACATCTCAAAGTTCCAATCTTAAAAATACTTAACATCTCCCTTATTTCTTCATCAAGTCCAAATTATCTAGATGAACTTCCTACATTGAGGAGGTCATTTAAGAGGAGCAGTATGATATAGAAGGACAAGTGCTAGACAGACAACTAGGAGGCCTGGATTCAACTCCTAGCTCCACCAACAAAGTAAAATCTTTGGAAAGCCACGGAACCTCTTTGGGTGCTGTGTCAACTGCAAATGATTGTGTTAAATTAGACAATCTTTAAGATATCTTCTAACTCAACTATTCCTCTCTTTTTGTTTATAAGAATCTCTATTTTTATTACTTTTTTATTTACTAAACAAAGTTTTGCAAAAATACTGTATGCATAAGATAAAAATATTCTACCAATACAAAAGGATTCACAGTGAAAAAGTCAGTTTCCTTCTCTCCCTGGACACCCAACCCTTTAGTTTCTGCTATACCCTCAAGTATTCTTAATATTCTATTACATATCAGAAATATACTGTGCCTATACAGTCATATATGCATACGCATATATTCTGCATCCTGCATTTTTTCATTTAACTATCTAGAAATAGACCTGCTGGGTCAGAATATATGTGCATTTTATATTTTGATAGTTATTGCTAAGTTGTCTGCCAAGCAGAAAAATGGTTAATTCTCCAATTCCCCACCAATACATTATATTATCAAACTCATTTTTGCTATTTTGCAAGGTCAAAAAACCCCTTTGAGTCCAGAAAACAGATAAATAGATAGATAGATAGATATAATTACATTACAAATGTGACAAAATGTTAAAACTGGTGGATCTGGGTATCAGGAGGGAGTGTTAGGGGTATGTTGGAGTTCTCTGTATGGGGTTTGTATTATTTTTGCACTGCAAGCATCCCATAAGTTTGAAATTATTTCAAAATAAAGTCTAAAGAATGAAGAAAAAAATTATACTGAGGGCATATAACAGCATATTTGAGGAGGCAGAAGGATCAGTGAGCTTGAAGGCATGGTGTCTGAAAGTGAACATACAAAAGAACAGATGAAGAAAACAGTAGAAAAAATTGAACAAGTCTCAGGGAATTAAATGACAGCAAGAGATGTGCAAACATACATGTCATGGGTGTCCCAGAAGGTGCAAAGAAGGGAAAAGGGGCAGAAGGAATATTTGAAGAAATAATGATAGAAAATTTCCAACCCTAATGAAGGACATAGATATCTGTGTCCAAGAAGCACAATTTACTCCCATCCAAATAAATCAGAATAGACCAACTCTGAGACACATACTAATCAGAATGTTAAATGCCAAAGACAAAGAGAAAATTCTGAGAGCAGCAAAAGAAAAGTGATGCATAACATATAAGGGATACTCAATAAAATTAAGTGCTGATTTCTCATCAGAAACCATGGAGACAAAAAGGCAGTGGTATGATATATTTAAGATCCTGAAAGAGAAAAACTGCCTGCCAAGAATCCTATACCCAGCAAGACTGTCTTTCAGAAATGTGGGCAAGTTAAGAATTTTCACAGATAAACAGAAACTGAAGGTTTGTAACCAAGAGACTGGCATTGCAGGAAATACTAAAGGGAGTGCTACAGCCTGAAAAGAAAAGATAAGAGAGAAAGGCTTGGAAGAGAGTCTAGAAATGAATATTATATTAGTAAAAGTAACTAAAAGTATGAAAAGAGTGGTGAAAATAAAATATGACAGATAAAGCCCAAAGGTCAAAATGGGTGAAATAAGGACAACTTTTACAGTAAAAAACATTGAATGTTAATAGATTAAACTCCCTAATCAAAAGAGATAGACTGGCAAAATGTATAAGAAAATATGAGCCATCTATCTGCTGTCTACAAGAGACTCACCTCAGACTGAAGGATACCAACAGATTGAAAGTGAAAAGCTGGAAAAAGATATTCCATGCAGCAGTAATGATAATAAGAAAAAGCTATAGTAACTATACTCATATCGGATGATATAGATTTTAAAAGCAAAAGTGCTATTAGAGACAAGAAAGAACATTATGTTTTAATTAAAGGGGTAATTCACCAGGAAGAAATAACAATCATAAATGTATATGTACCTAACCAGGATGCCTCAAAATACATGAGGCAAACACTGGAAAAACTGAGGGGAGAAGTAGATATCTCTACAATAATAGTTGGAGACTTTAATTTACCACTCATAGCATTGTATAGAACATCTGGGCAGAGGATCATCAAAGAAATAGAGAGCTTGAATACTATGACAAATGGCATATGCAGAACATTGTATAAGCCTAATAGACATATACAGAACATTGTACTCCAAGGCAGCAGGATATACATTCTTCTCAAGTGCTCAGGATCCTTCTCCAGGATAGACCATATGTTGGGTCACAAAGCAGATCTCAATAAATTCAACAAGATTGAAATTCTACAAAGCACTTTCTCTGATCATAATGGAATAAAGTTGGAAATCAATAAAAAAGTGGAAAAAAGGAAAATTCACAAATATATGGAGATTAAACAACACACTTTTAAATAATCAGTGGGCCAAAGAAGAAATTGTGAGAGATATCAATAAATATCTCAAGATGAATGAAAACAAGAGCACAACATAACAGAACCTATGGGACACAGTGAAAGCAGTGCTGAGAGGGAAATTTACGGCCTTCAATGTTTATATTAAAAAAGAAGAAAGGGCTAAAATCAATGTCCTAACTACACAGTTGGAGGAATTAGAAAAAGAACAGCAAGCTATTCCCAAAGCAAGAAGAAAGAATGAAATAACAATGATCAGAGCAGGAATAAATGAAATTGAGAACAAAAAACAACAGAGTATTATCAGAACCAAAAGTTGGTTCTCAAGAAGATTAACAAAATCAACAAACCCTTAGTTAGACTGACAAAGAAAAAAGAGAGAAGATGCAAAGAAATAAAATAAAAAATGAAAATGGGGACTTACTATTAACCCCACAAAAATAAAAGAGATCATAAGAGGATACTATGAACAACTGTATGCCAAAAAAACTGGACAATGTAGATGAAATGGGAAAATTCCTAGGAATATACGAATAATCTACACTGACCCTAGAAGACATAGAAGACCTCAACAAACCCATCATAAGTAAAGAGATTTAAACAGTCATCAAACAACTCCCCAAAATGTAAAGCCCAGGACCAGATGTTTTCACAGGGGAGTTCTACCAAGCATTCAAAGAAGATTTAATATCAACATTACTCAAGTTCCTACAAAAAACTGAACAAGAAGGAGCACTACCAAATTCATTATATGAAGTGACTATCACCCTAATACCAAAGCCAGGTAAAGATATTATGAAAGAAATTACAGACCCATTTTTTTAATGAATACAGATGCAAAAATCCTCAATAAAAAGAAGAAAAATCACATCATCCTATCAATTGATGCAGAAAAGGCATTTGACAAAATATAGCATCCTTCCTTGATAAAAATACTACAAAAGATAGGAATTGAAGGAAATTTTCTCAACCTGATAAAGGCCATTTATGACAAAACCACAGCTAACATTGCACCCAATGGTGAAACACTGAAAGCTTTCCTGCTGAAATCAGGAAAAAGACAAAGATGCCCACTGTCACCACTCTTGTTCAATACAGTGCTAGAAATTCTAGCTAGAGTAATCAGGTAAGAAAAAGAAATAAAAGGTATCCAAATAGGGAAGGAAGAAGTGAAACTTTCACTATTTGCAGATCATATGATCCTATATCTAGAAATTCCTGAAAATCTACAACAAAGCTGCTAGAGCTAATAAACAATTTTAGTAGAGTGTCAGGATAAAGAACAATAAGCAAAAATCAGTGGTGCTTCTATACACTAGTAATGTGCAATCTGAGGAGGAAGTCAGGAAAAAATTCCATTTACAATAGTGACTAAAAGAATCAAATATTTAGGAATAAACCTAAACAAGGATGTAAAGCACTTGTATTTAGAAAAGTGCAATGCATTGCTAAAAGAAATTTTTTAAAAAGACTTAAATAATTGGTAGAACATTCTATGCTTATGGGTTGGAAGACTAAATATCAGTAAGATGTTAATTCTACCTAAATTGATATACAGATTCAATGCAATCCCGAAAAAATTTCCACCAGCATTTTTTAAACAAATGGGAAACACAATTAGCAAATTTATGTGGAAGGTTAAGGAGACCTGAATAGCCAGAAGAATCTTAAAAAGGATATACGAAGTTGGAGGATTCTCACTTACAAACTTAAAATCGTATTACCTAGCTACAGTTTTATAAACAGCACGGTACTGCCATAAAGATAGACACATAGACCAATGGAACTGAATTGATGGTTCAGAAACAGACCCTCACATCTATGGTCAAGTGATTTTTGACAGGCTTGCCAAACCCACCCAGCTGGGGCAGAAGTGTCTATTCAACAAATGGTGCTGGGAGATCTGGATAGCCATATCCAAAAGAAAGAAAGAGGACCCCTATCTCACACCTTATACAAAAATTAAATCAAAATGGATCAAAGACCTAAATATAAAAGCTAGAACCATAAAGCTCCTAGAAGAAAATGTAGGAAAACATCTTCAAGACCTGGTGGTAAGTGGTGCATTCTTAAACCTTACACCGAAAACATGAGCAATGAAAAAAAAACATGGATAAATGGGGCCTCCTCAAACACTTTTATGACTCAAACAACTTCATCAAGAAGTTGGAAAGGCAGCCCACTCTATGGGAGAAAATATTTGGAAACCACTTATCCAATAAGGGTTTGATTTCCGTTCTATATAAAGAGATGATACAACTCAAAAACAAGAGCAAGCAATCCATTTTAAAAATTGGCCAAAAGACTTAAATGGACATTTCTCCCAAAAGGAAATAAAAATGGCCAAAAAGCACATGAAAAATGTTCAATATCACTAGCTATTAGGGAAATGCAAATCAAAATGACAATGAGATATCATCTTACACTGCATAGAATGGCCATTATTTAAAAAACAGTTAACAATAAGTGCTGGAGAGGATGTAGAGAAATAGAAACACTACTTCACTGTTGGTGGGATTGTAAAATGGTGCAGCCTCTGTGGAAGATAGTTTGGTGGCTCCTCAAGAAGCTAAATATAGAACTGCCATATGATCCAGCAATTCGTCTCCTAGGAATGTATCCAGAAGAACTGAAAACTGTGGCATGAACAGACATATGCACACCAATGTACATAGTGGCATTATTCACAATTGTCAAAAGATGGAAACAACCCAAGTGGCCATCAACAAATGAATGGATAAACAAAATGTGGTATAAACATACGATGGAATACTATGCTGCAGTAAGAAGAAATGAAATTTGGGACACATATGATAACATGGATGAATCTTTAAGACATTATGCTAAGTGAAATAAGCCAGACACTAAAGGACAAATATTGCATGTTCTCACTAATATGAACTAAATATGAAGACTAAACACATGGAGTTAAAACCTAGAGTATAGTTTATTAGTAGATGAGAGGAAGGCTGTGAAGGAGTACTGATGCTTAATGTATGTGGAAGTTTTAATTAACTTGACTGTAAAAGTGTGGAAATGGATAGAGTTGATGGTAACATTTAATGAGTAGCAGTTGGTTTATAAATGGGATTGTGGCTGAAAAGGGTAGTCTAGCGATGTAAATACCAGTTGAAAGAAAACTAGAGAATAATCTAGGGACTGAAAAACCCAGTGAACCCAGAGGTGGATGAGAATTGTGGTTAATAGTACAAATGCAAGAATGTCCTTCTGTGAACTAGAACAGATGAATGTCACTATTGCAGTGTGGTGGGAATGTGGAGAAGCATGGGGAAAAATACAATTAATGTAACCTGTGGACTATAGTTAACAGCAATACTGTAATAGTCTCACTTCAGTGCCAAAGATGTACTTTGTTAATAATTGGGGGATATGGAAAAATATGCCAAAGGTATGCCATGAACCATAGTTAGTGGTAACAGTCTGGTGATATTTTCTTATAATCTGTAACAAATGTTCCACAACGATGTGATGTGTTTGGTGAAGGGTTGTTGTATGGGAATTCTATACATGTGCATGATTATTTTGTAATTTCACAACTTCTTGTGATAAAAACATATTTAAAAAAAACAAGAGAATTATCAAAACCAAAAATTGATTCTGTGAAAATCTCAATAAAATTGACAAACCCTAGCTAGACTGACAAAGACAAAAGAGAAGACATGAATAAATAAAATGAAAAATGAGAGAGGGGACATTACTATTTACCCTACAGAAATAAAAAGGATTATAGGAGGATACTATGAACAACTGCATGGCAACAAATTAGACAACTTAGATGAAATGGAAAAATCCCTATAAACACACAAACAGTGTACACTGACTCTACAAGATACAGAAGATCCCACTGGACCCATTACAAGCAGCGATTGAATCAGTTATCAAAAACTGCCCACATTTTCAGACCATTGGAATTGTCCTGAATGACATTGCAATGACAGATACAGGCCATTATATATCTTGTCATCACTTACAAAATTGTGTGGGAGAGAGATTAGACTATAATGTAATCTATAATCCACACTTAGTGGCAATGCTCCAATATGTGTTTATCAATTGTAACAAATGTACCTCACTGACGAAGGATGTTATTAATGTGGGAAAGTGTGGGAGGGGTAGGTAGTGAGACATATGGGAATCCCCTACATTTTTCATGTAACATTTCTGTAATCTGAGTATCTTTAAAAAATAAAAAACTGCCCCCAAAAAGAAAAGCCAGGATCAGATGGTTTCACAGGTGAATTCTAGCAATCACTCTAAGAAGAATTAATACCAATTGTACTCAAATTCTTCCAAACAATTGAACAGGAGGAAACTATGTCTAATTCATTCTATGAGGCCAACATAACTGTAATACTAAAACTAGATAAAGATATTACTAGAAAAGAAAATTACAGATCAATTCCTCTTATGAATATAGATGCAAAAATCCTTAACAAAATACTTGCAAACCAAAACAGTAATACATTAAAAGAATTATACACTGGAATCAAGTGGGATTTATCACAGGTATGCAAAATTAGGGTGCTTCAACATAAGAAAAAATAATGTAATACACCACATTAACAAAACAAAGGGAAAAAAACGACATGATTATAACAATTGATGTAGAAAAGGCATTTGACAAATCCAGTATCCTTTCTTGACAAAAAACACTTAGAAAACTAGGAATAGAAGGGAACTTCCTCAACATGAGAAAGGGCATATATGAAAAACCCACGGTTGACATCATAACTCATTGGTGAAAGCTTTCCTTCTAAGATCTGAAACAAGACAAGGATACCCACTGTCACCACTGTTATTCAACATTGTACTGGAAGAAATAAAAGTCATCCAAATTGGAAAGGAAGAAGTAAAATTTTCACTATTTTAGATGACAATAATCCTATATAAAGAAAGTCTCAAAAAATAGAAAACTAAGTTACTAGTGCTAATAAACTAATTTGACAAAATGGCAGGGTACAAGATCAACATGCAAAAATCAGTAGTGTTTCTCAGGAGAAAATCAAGGCAAAAATTCCATTTGCAATAGCAACTAAAAGAATAAAATATCTAGTAATAGGATGAGACCCATCCTGATTCAGCTGAGCCACATCTCAACTGAAGTAATCTCATCGCAAAGTCCAATTTACAGTGGGATCAAACCCATGAGACTGGATTAAGATTAAGAACATGTTTTTCTGGGGTACCTAACTCAATGCCAACAAGAGCTCAAGCAGGAGACTGGAAGAAGTAAGGTGGCTATATGCCCCCACACCCTCCCTTGGACAGGCTGGCTGTGGTCCTCCAGGAAGGTCAGCGCTCCAGTCATTTCTCCATGGCTCCAGGCTCTCTACCTGCCTGCTCCCTTTTGCCCTTCAGCCCAGCTAGTATTAAAAGCCCCCACTACTATCTCCCATGGTTTCCCAACACTCACACCTCTCCTTTGCAAACGGTTCCTCAATTTACCTAATTCAGCATGCCAGCTGTTTCCTGCAGGTATCCACCACCTGGCCTAAGAAATTAAAACACCAGGATGATTGGAAACCCTTCCTGAATTTCTCCTGAGTTACAGCCCCTTGTCTCTCAGAAGTAACCACTAACCTTAATGGGGTGTTAATTCTCTTAGCCAGCATGTTTAGTGCCCCATTAATATCCCCTTACCCTTTCACTTCAGTGTATTCTGGATCAACTTCTAATTTCTGGCAACTGCAATTATTTATTTATTTATTTATTTTTGCTTGAGGGCTTTCTCTGGCTGCTAGTATCCCCTTTGCCACATCACATTAGCCTAGATGTGCCAGGGAGTTAACGCCTTCCCCTAGGCACCCTCAACCAAATACAGAGAGGAGTTGTTATATAACACTCCAGCCCCCTTACCTCTCAGGTAAAACACCCTTGGGGCATAGAATTTTCAGGCAGGATTCAGCTCCTTTTATCTATAGTGGTAGCAAGCTTAGTAACACAGTTCTAATTGAACTTACCCCTCTCACGTCTCTTCCCCACTAGTGCTTCCCAGATGATCTCCCAAATAAACAATCTGCACTTAGGTCTTTATCTCACATTCACTTTTGTGGGAATACGTATGTGTTCCTAAGCCAATATAACATTTTTCTTGCTTCTAAGCTTTATAAAATTGATATCATGCCATCTGAACTTTTCTGTAACTTGCTTCTCCTATACAACATGCTTATTAGACACGTACATAATGATACAAGTAGCTCTAACTCATTTATTTTAATTGCTGTATATTATTCTCTTGAGAAATAGTTATTCTCCTTTGTTGAGTCTGTAAGCATTTGGTTTTGGTTCTTTGCGAGTACAAGCAATGCTACTATGGATATTATTGCATTTATATTGTTGTATGTGTGTGCAAAAGATTTTCTCAGCATAGAACTGTTGGATCATGTACTATGCAGGTCTTAAAATTCAATTGTTTTCCAATGTGATTGTTCCACTTAAAATATTTTCCAGAAGCCTACTGTAATTCCTATTGCTCTCTATCCCTGTCAACACTTAATAGTGTCAGACTTTCCATTATCTGCCAAAAAGAAGGGAGTAAATTGGTTTGTTGCTATAGTTTCAAAATGCATTTTCTTCATTAACAGGAGGTACAATGTATTTTCAAATGTTTATCAGTCATTTATGGTTCCTTTTCTTTGAATAGCTGGTTTATATTTTTTCCTATTGGATCGATTGATTTTTTTTTGAATTTTTAAAATATTTTAAATATTCTGGATACAATTATTTGTTAGTTATATATGTTGCAAAGTCTTCTCCTAGGCAATGACTAGTCAATATTTATGGTGTCTTTAGATAAATAGAAACATTAAAAGCTTTTTAAGTATGGAAGGAGTGGCATGATGTGGATTGTGATTTTATATAGGTTTCTCTGGTTCTTTATGATGAATGGACTAGAGAATGATTTAGGCAAATGGATGGAGGAAAAGTTATCGGAGACTATTGACTACAGCAAATCAGGGGAGAGAAGATGATGGTTTGAACTAAAAATAAGAAAATTAGAAATGGACAGAAATGAATGCATTCAAAATATATTTTAGAGACAAATTTGTAGGGTTTTATGGATGTTAGAAAGAAGTATGTTTCGAAAGTGATGATATAGAGAGTTCAGGTTCCAGTCCAGATGGGGTAATAGGGACTGGAAATATATTTCTACCTGAAAAACAGGACAAAACACATTTAAAATGGTATTAAATATTAGGCAATAAAGGACAGGGTGGAAAACAAGTGAGGGGGGTCCTACCATTATGCTAGCTTACTGCCTAGAGAGATTCCAGGCCACAGCACAGGAAAGGAGAACTGCAGGAAAAAATTGATATATCTGATTATATCCAGTTATAATCAGACATGTCAACACCCCTCTCTCATTAATTGATAAAAGAAGTAGAGAGAAAATCAGTAAGGATATAAATGATTTGAAAAACACAACCAACCAACTTTACCTTATTGATATTTATAGAACATTCCATCTAAGAGCTGCAAATACACATTTTAAAAATATACATGGATCTTAAACAAGATAGAACATATTCTGGGCCACAAAAGATATCTTAATAAATGCAAAGTGATTCTGCATACATTCTCTAATCACAATGGAAGAAAATTCGAAATCTATAGCAGAAAGATAACTGGAAAATGCTCAAATAGCTTGAAAATAAACAACGTATCTCTAAAAAGTATTTTGAACTGAATGAAAGTTAATATTAACATTTGTGACATGCAGCTAACATAGTAATTAGAGGGAAGTTTATAGCACTAAATATGTATATTAGAAAAGAAGACACATCTCAAATCCATGACTTCAACTTCCAACTTAAGAAACCAGAAAAGAAGAGCAAACAAAGCGCAAAGTAAGCAGAATAATATAGATCTCAGTGAAAATCAATGAACTAGAAAAAAATAGAGAAAATCAATGAAACCAAAAGCTGATTCTTTGAGAAGTTCAATAAAATCTGTTAAGCCAACCGATCTGGAAAAAAGGGGGAGAAAAAAATTACCATATACCAAGAATGAATATACCAAGAATGAGATTGAGGACATTAGTACACATTCTACAGATATTAAGAGAATAAGAGCCTACTATAAATAAACTTTAGACAATAAATTTGTCAACTTAGATTAAATGGAAAATTCCTCAAAAGACACAAACTACTAAAGATTACTCAAGAAGAATTAGATAACATGAATAGCCCTATATTTATTAGCTATATTGAAATTTTAGTTAACAATTTTGCCACAAAGAAATCTCCAGGCCCATCCAGCTTCGCTAGTAAGTTCTCCCAAACATTTAAGGAAGAAACGATGCCTGTTCTATATAAACTCCTGCAGAAAATTGAAGAGGAGAGGATGCTTCCCAGCACATTCTATGAGACCAGAATCACTCTGATCCTAAATATCATTATCCCTGAAGTATTCCTCATGAATATAGATGAAAATATTCTTTATAAAGTTTTAGCAAATCAAATTCAACAAGTAAGAAGAATAGTATATCATGAAGCAAGAGTCAGAAAGATTGCTAGCAAGGGATGTGGAGTTAAGTGAGGGATTTATTAAATTAGAGATTTAATTGTAACTTAATTATGACCTTGTAAGTCATAGACTTGCCAAATCAGAGATTGTCAGACAAGAGGAATAAGGGGGAGAAAGAATGAAGGGCTTGCCCATCGTCACACAGGGACAGACTTGGGACAAGCAGATTTCCTGGTTCCCATCACATGATATTGTCTGATGGAATCTAGTCTCTCCAACCGAAACAGATAATCAGCTGGATTGGGATGAGTTAAGGTGGGAGGCAGTTAGGAGCACATTTGTCAGCCTTCTGGAGTTCTCTCCTTTGGCAAACTCCTACGCACTGTACCCAAATTCATTTCGCAGTGGTGAGCTTTGTTTTTTGCTTTTTTTCCAGGTGGTTGCATTGGCTACAAACACAACAGCTAAAACTCAAAACAATTTGCTTAATTAGAAATTAAAAGTAGTTGATTTATAGGAGAGCAAAGAGTGAGAAGACAGTCGTGGCACTCTGATAATGGTTATAACCAAGGAAGGCAAATGTTGGTTCCAAGTATGCAAAGGATTTACCTTAAAAAAACATACAGATTTCTTCTTATCACCATCTTTTTACATTGATTTACTATTAAATTAATAAGCTGCATTCCACAGATACTAGAGTTTGAGAGTAGAGATACTTTTGGGTCTAATAAGAGAGATTGATGTATGCTACCTATAAGTTTGTCTTTTGAGAATAAGGGATGGAATTTTCACTGAAATTCTAACACAAGAGAATATTTTCAATTGCTTTTTGCTTTTCTTGCTTTAACAATTTAGAAGTTGATTTCTCCA
This sequence comes from Cabassous unicinctus, assembly GCA_029593785.1. Lineage (NCBI taxonomy): Eukaryota > Metazoa > Chordata > Mammalia > Cingulata > Chlamyphoridae > Cabassous > Cabassous unicinctus. The sequence continues at coordinate 13,504 of JAQZBX010043999.1, forward strand.
GCCTTTTAAAATTTTGAGTTAGTTTGATTGGAGAACTTGTTTTGAAGAGACCCAGATGTTGATATTACTGATCCAAAGCCAGACTCAATTTTTCAGCTCCCTTTTGCTCTAAGGATTTCTAGTTTCTTTTCATAGTCATGGTAGGAAACGGGATCTAGAGGTTTTATGAAACCTCAGCTTGCAGGATGCTGGCCAACTGCTATCCTAACAGTGATAGGTTTCTTGAGGCATTTACAACTCTCTGCTTAGAGATTTCTTTGCTCAGGGTGCATGCTGTCTGAAACTCCAGAGAGGATTTTTGCTGAACTTGGGGAGAAGATGAGAGGAAGTATGGCATACCAAATTTATAGAACAGTTTGAGCATTTGCTATTTCAAGTGTATGAACCAGCTAGCACTTAAAATCAGGACAATAAAAAAAATAATGAAAACATAATAAACTTTCAAACCAAAGAAATCTTTAAACAACTCAGAGAGAGGTATTTGAACTCTTGTACCTGTCTGCCTATAAAAGATAGGTAGTGTATTAGTCAGCCAAAGGGGTGCTAATGTGAAATACCAAAAATGGGTTGGTCTTTATAAAGGGTATTTATTTGGGGTAGAAGTCCACAGTTACCAGGCCATAAAGCATTAAGTTTCTTCTTTCACCACAGTCCATTGCCACGTGTTAGAGCAAGACAGCTGCCAGCGTTTGCCACAGTTCAGGCTTCTGGGGTTCCTCTCTTCCCAGGGCTGCGTTTCTCTCCGGGCTTAGCTCCTGTTTCCTCCACAAGGTCAGCTGTAGACGATCAGGCAAATGGCTTGCTTCTCTTCTCCTGGGGTCTTCTTTCCAACATCAAAACTGCTTCTCAAAAGACTGCTACACAAAACTGTTCTTGCCATGCCTTTTATATTTGATTCCCCACCCACCAAGGGGTGGGGCTCAATGCCCTAATCATAACCTAATCATGCCCAGATTAACAGATCAGTTTACAAGCATGATCCACTTATATTTTTGGAATTCATAATTACATCAAATTGACCAACGGTTACAGGTAGTATTTACCTGAGGACTATCATTAGTAATAAATTTGGATGAGATTCCATCTAGTTTTCTTATCTACTCTTCTTATATGGTGCTATGTTGCAGGTACAGGAAATCTAGCTGAGGAAAAAATGCATGTGGAAATTTATTAGACTAGAACTTGCCATTTCATTCTCTTAGCAGATTAGCAGCTGCAAAATGAGTTTGTGGGGTCTTGGGAGAGTTCATTATTAGGACTGCAACTAATGAGCAGAATTTTGCTAAAAAGAGATAAGAGTTATTAGTTAAGATTTAAAAATCGTATTCATGTATAATTAACATACTATGAAATGTACAGATCTTAAATGCACAGTTCAGTTTTGAAAAATGTGCACACCTGAGTAATTCACTTCCATATCAAGATACAGAACATTTCCACACTTCAGAAAGCTCCTTCATGAGCTTTCCCAGTACATTCTTGACACCTTCCTCTAGAGGCAACAAGAGTTCTGATTTCTGTCATCATAGATAGGTTTACCTGTTATAGAGCTCCACATAAATGGGTTCATACAGTATGAATTCTTCTGTCTGACTTCTTTTGCTCAGAATGATGTTTTTGGGATTCCTTCATATTGTTGCATGTATTAGTAGTTTATTTTGAATAGTATGCCATTTTATGTTAATAACTTAATTTATTTGTGACTATTTGGATATGTGGATATGATGGATATTGCGGTTGTTTACAGGTTTCTGCTGCTATGAATATGCTTGTGCAAGTCCTTTTTTTCTTTTGATCCCAAGGGCATTGTTTTTTTAATTGGAGAAATTGTAGGTTTACAGAAAAATCATGCAGAAAGTACAGACATCCCATATACCTACCTCACACACCATTTCTCTATTATTAACACTTTGCATTAGTGTGTTAACTTTGTTACAATTAATGAAACAATATTATAATAATTATACTGTTAACTATACTCCATAGTTCACATTAGGGTTCACTGTTTTGTTGCACAGTCCTATGGTTATTTAAAATTTTATTCTGGTAACATATAACTAGCCTAAAATTTCCCATTTTAACCACTTTCAAATATACACTTCTGTGGTGTTAATTATATTTACAATGTTGTGCTACTATCACCTCTGTCCATTACCAAAAATTTCCATCAACCCAAACAGAAACTCTTTCCAAATTAAGCATTAATTCCCCGTTTTCTACCTGACCTCAGACTCGGATAAACTGTATTCTAGTTTCTGAGTCTATAAATTTGCTTATTCTAATGATTTCATTTTAGTGAAATTTCATTTTTCCTTTAGTGTCTGTCTTATTTCATTCAACGTGATGTCTTCAAGGTTCATCCACATTGTTGCACAATCAGAACTTCATTCCTTTTCATGGCTGAATAATAGTTCTTACATATATATACCATGTTTTGTTTATCTCTTCATTGGTTGATGGACACTTGGGTTGCTTCCATTTTTTTGATAACTGTGAATAATGCCACTATGAACACCAGTGTGCAAATATACATTCAAGTCCCTGCATTCAATTCTTTGGGTATATACCTAGAGGTGGAATTGTTGGGTCATCTGGTAATTCTATACTGAGCTTTTTGAGGAACTACCCAACTGTCTTCTACAGTGGCTTCACAACTTTATATTCCCACTAATAAACACATCCTTTCCAACACTGATTGTTTTCCCTTTTTAATAGTAGCCATTCTTGTGGATATGAAATGCCATCTCATTGCAGATTTTTTTTTAAAAAATTGTTTAATAGAGAAGTTGTATTTTTCCAGAAAAATCATCTAAAAATGCAGCATTCCCTGTATTGAACATCTATCTATCCATGTGCCTATTGGCCATTTTTATATATCTTTGGAGAATAGTCTATTCAAATATTTTGCACATTTTAAATTCTATTGTTTGTCTTTTTGTTGTTGAGTTGTAGGATTTCTACATAAATTCTGGCTATTAAATCCTTATTGGATATGTGGTTTCCAAATACTTTCTGCCATACAATAGGTTGTGTTTTTATTTTCATGATGAAGTCCTTTGATGCACAATTAAAAAAAATAATTTTGATTAAGTCCCATTTATCTATTTTTATTTTGCTGCTCATGCTTTTGGTGTAAAGTCTAGGAAACCATTGCCTAACACAAGGTCCTGAAGATACTTTTCCACATTTCCTTCTAGGACTTTTATATTCTTAGCTATTACATGTAGGTCTTTGATCCATTTTGAGTTGATTTTTGTATATGGTATGAGGTACGGATCCACCTTCATTCTTTTGCATATTGAGAACCAGTTTTCTTAACACCATTTGCTGAATAGGTCATTCTTCCTCAATTGAGGAAACTGGAAAAATTCCCTCAATTTGCCTCCTTGTTAAAAACCAGTTGGCCATAAATATGAGGGTTGATTTCTGAAATCTCAATTTGATTCCACTGGGCTACTTGTCTGCTGTTTTGATTACTGTGGCTTTGTAATAAGTTTTAAGATTGGGAAGTATGAGTCTTCCAATATTGCTCTTCTTTTTCAAGATGGCATTGTCTATTTGGAGTCCCTTACCCTTCCAAACAAACTTGATGATTGGTTTTTTCCATTTCTAAAAAAAAAAAAAAAAAAAAAAATGCTTTTGGAATTTTGTTTGGTATTGCATTGAATCTGTAAATTGCTTTGTGTAGAGTGGACATCTAAACAATATTTAGTCTTCCAGTATATGAACGTGGAATGTCTTTCCATCTATTTAGATCTTCTTTGATTTCTTTTAGCAATGTTTTGCAGTTTTCTGCATACAAGTCCTTTATATCCTTGGTTAGATTTATTCCAAGATATTTGATTCTATTAGATGCTATTATAAATGGAACTGTTTTTCTTTATTTCTTCTTCCAATTGTTCATTATCAGCATATAGAAACTACTGATTTTGGATATTGATTATGTGACCTGGCAGTTTGCTGAATTCATTTATTAGCTCCAGCAGCTTTGTTGTGGATTTTTCAGGATTTTCTGTATATAAGATCATGTAATCTACAAATCTGGAATTTTTTTTTTACTTCCTTGCCAATTTGGATGATTTTTATTTATTTTTCTTGCCTCATTGCTCAGATGAGAACTTCTAGTACAATGTTGAAGAGTGGTGACAGTAGCATCTTTGACTGGTTCCCAATCTTAAAGGGAAAACTTTTAGTCTTTCATTATTAAGGAAAATATTAGCTGCCGGTTTTTCATATATACTCTTTTTCATGTTGAGGAAACTTCCTTCTGTTCCTAGTTTTCTAAGTGCATTTATCAAGAAGGGGTGCTGGATTTGATCAAATGCCTTTTCTGTATTAACGGAGGTGATCATATATCTTTTTTCCTTTATTTTGTTAATGTGTATATTATATTAATTGAATTTCTTATGTTGAACAACCATTGCATACCTGGGATAAATGACACTGGATCATGGTGTAAAATTATTTTTTCTGTTCTTTGGATTTATTTTTAATATTTTTAGACAATTTGTAGATTTGCAGAAAAATCATGTAGAAAACACAGAGTTTCTATATCCTCATTCCCATTATTAACAACTTGCATCAGTGTTGTAACTTTGTTACAATTGATGAAAGGATATTATTTTAATTGTACTATTAACTGTAGTCCATAGTTTACATTAGAGTTCACCATATTGTAGAGTTCTATGGATTTAAAAAATTTTTTATTCTAATAACATACACAAATGCAAAAGTTCCCTTTTCACCATATTCAAATATATAATTCAGTGCTGTTAATTATGTTTACATTGTATTCTTTTGATATGCTGTTAGACTTGGGTTGCCAGCATTTTGTTGAGAATTTGTGCATCTATATTCCTAAGAAATATTGGCCTATAATTTTCTTTGCCTCTGTATCTTTATCTGGCTAAGGTATTAGGATGATATTAACCTCATAGAATGAGTTAGAAATTGTTCCCTCTTCTTCAGTTTCTGGAAGACTTTGAGCAGGATTGGTAATAAATATTTTTTAATTTTTTAATTTTTTAAAAGATAATTAGGTTACATAAATTTTACACAAAAAATATAGGGATTCCCATATGCCCCACTTCCCACCCCTCCCACAACTTCCCACATAACCATCTTTCATTAGTGTGGCACATTCATTGCAATTTATAAACACATCCTGGGGCTTTGCCATTAAGCATGGACCATAGCTCACATTGTGGTCTGCACTCTCTCCACACAGTTCTGCATGTTATATGATGATATAAAATGCCCTATATCTGTCGTTGCAATGTTACTCAGGATGATTCCCAAGTCCCAGAAAAGCCCCATATTACAACTGTTTTTCCCTCTCCCTGCCCCCAGAGCTTCCAGTGGCCACTGGCTCCACATCAATGTTGTCATTTCTTCCATTGACAGAATCACAATATGTCTATAGTAGAATACCAGGAAGTCCACTCTAGTTCATAGCTCTTCCCCCAATCCTGAGGATTCTGGAATGGTGATGTCCACTCCATCTCCAATTGCAAGGGGGCTTATATCCCATGGGTAAGATGGATAGGACTATCCTGCCGGCAGCTGCAGACTCTCTCTGTTCCCTGGGATGGCCATTGTCCATCATTATTGCCCCTCCGGTTGTCCTGGGTGAGTCCAAAGAGCTGTAGAGTAGGTGTTGCAGCACCACCAAGGTTCCAGGCCCAGCTGGCACATGGACAGCCCAAAGACTCTAGTCTCTGGGCATACACCTACAAACTCCAGCACCAAGTATAGGTTTAAATAGAAGGGACAGATAAGCCATGTGCAGAGAAGACATAATTGAGTCCAACTCTGTCACTCTCAGGAGCACAAACTCCAAAGTAGGGCCCATTGGGAAGGCACCAAACTCTGGGGCCAACTGCCCTGACCAAGGGACCTGGGTATCTCCAGAGCCCTCAGGAGCCCCACCTTTTGGGGTAGTATCCACTTTGGAAGTCTATGAAATCCTGCTGAGATGTGCATAAGCATTACCTCTGGGATGACCTCCCAACTCACTTTGAAGTCTCTTAGCCATATACACTCATTTTCTTTACCTTTTCCCTCTTTTATTTGAGATCTTTTTCCAGTTGCATTGCTAATTGGTACTTGGTAGCAATCCTTCGGTGCCCGGGAGGCTCATCCCTGGGAGTCATGCCCCATGATGGGGAGAAGGTAATGCATTCATATGCTGAGTTTGGCTTAGAGAGAGGCCACATTTGAGCAATAAGGAGGCTCTCAGGAGGCATCCCTTAGGCACCCCACAACAATAGCCTGTTTAAATTTCAAGAGCAAAGACTCATAAACCTAATCATCAGTATAAAGGACCCATCAGTGGATCATCCTTCTTTGCCAGTCACTGCCCCTGTACTTGGGGGACTGTTGCTGCTCCCTTAGAGAATATGGCTGAGCTCTCTAGGATGGGGATTCAGTATTCTCTTGTTTACTGTGTGGGTCTCCATCCCCTGTGAACATTTGGACATTTCTACAAATATTATATGTATGCTCAGGTGAACTTCCTCCCATGCATTCCCCATCCCTGACACACCACACCAATGATCCTCCCCTGCCCCAGTTGTAACCTTTCTGTGATCCAAAGCCTCTTCAAAGATGAAGCCATTACAATAGCCGAATACAATTAATAGAAAAATGATATGATAATGATAAGTTTAAATATAAGGGATAAAATACATAAAAATTTTAAAAAATTAAAAATAAAATAAAATTAAAAGATTTGGATATAAAAAAATGAAAAATATTTTTAAAAATTAAAACAAATTTTTTTTTTGACATTTTGCCTTTCATCATTGCAATGTCTGATGTCCTGTCTGTACCATGGCACCTTCCCCCACTCATTCCCCAGTATCTCACTATTTTTCATTTTGTTTTCAAAGAAGTTTTGGGTCACTGCAAAGTCACACACAGAATACAGGGGACTCTCATATACCCAACATCCTCCCTCTTTCCTCCCCCCCATATTAATACCTTTTTACATGTGGATGGTAGCTTTGTTATAACTAATATACAAATAGTGAAACATAGCTACTAAACATGGTCAATGGTTTACACTATAGTTTACATTTTAGACCATACACTTTTATAAATTTTGATGATGTTTACCATGTCCTGTGTCCATCACTGCAAGACCATGCAGAACAATACCACTAAATACCTCCTGTTTGATCTCTTCTATTCCTCCCTCCCCATTCCCCCGGGGCCCATGGCGACCCCCTGGCTTGACTGGATGACAAGATTCATAGTTATATGCAACAAGACTGAGGTCTTGACACACTGGTCTATCTTCCCCCATTAGGAACCTCCCTTGCTCTCAAGGGACTCCTGCCTGTCCACTTCTGAACAAATCAGTCCTCCTGAGGATGGGAGTCCCACTCCCTCCTGCTCATTATGTGGGTCTCCACCCACTGACACAACACATCACGACAGAATGACCACTCACACACTCCCCAGAAGCCCGCTCCAGGTGCACCCCATCCTGAATGCCCCGCCCCCCGCCATGCAACACCCCAAAACAGCAATGCTTCCCTGTCATATTGCCACAAGAGCATTCCCAACTTTGTACTTTCAATCACATACCCACAAATCCCCAGTGTTCACCTCTCCCCTCTCCCAATCCTCTCCCCAGTACCCTGGACCTTCTATCCCACCCTTCCCAATCTACCCACCTCTCAACCCTTCACCACCCAACCCAATAATATCACCACCCTCCTGTCCTATCCCTTCAATATGCAACTACACTCTTTCACCTTACCATAGGTTATGTCCGTATGGATGATGGCTCACAACCTTCTCCTCTCTTTCTATTTCTTGTAAACCTATCTTCCAGATAATAGCTCTCTGAGACTGCTCAATTTCCTTAATTCATATCAGTGAGGTTATGTACTGTTCATTCTTCAATGCCTGGCTTGCTTCACTCAACATAAGGTCCTCAAGATTCATCCATGTTATCCCATGTGTTAGCACTTTATTCCTTCTTACAGCTGAG
>JAQZBX010044000.1:0-21487 GCA_029593785.1 Cabassous unicinctus
TTAAAGTTTAATACACTCCTACCAGATGACCCAGCAATTCCATTCCTAAGTATAACCCAGTGGAAATGTGGGCACATTTGAGCCAAAAGACATTACTCATAATAGCTGAAACCTAGAAGCAACCCAAATGTTTAGTGACAAGGAGATGGATAAAGAGACCGTGGTGTATTCATACATAGGAATATAATATAGCATGAAAATAAACAAGCTACTGCCAAATGAAACAACATGGAAGAATCTCACATACATAAAAACACACTGTACAAGGTCATGTTTATAAACTTCAAAAACAGGCAAAACTCATCTATGGTATTAGAAGTTAGGATATTGATTATCTTTGGGATGAAAGAGGCAATAGAGATAAGAGGAAATATGAGAAGGGCTTCTGGGCTACCAGTGATGTTCTTTTCCTTGTTATGTATACTTAAGATTTGTCATTTTTCAATGTGCATGTTATACTTGAATGAAGTTTATTGAAAAGTCATTGTTATTGTTGCCTTAAAATATGTTTAAGATTTTAGGAAAGATGGAAAATAGTTAACTGGATATGTAGGTGCCTGTGTTTTTGTTTCTTCTCAGTAAAAGGTCATAGAAGGGCTGTCTCACATTACTGCTTCTCCCACATCTGGTTCCAAATATCTGAACCATCCTCCCCAACCAGCTCTCCTCCTCCCCAACCCTGTCTCAGCAGCAGCTATTGTCTCACTTGACATCCTCATAGACTATTAAGTATTGTTGAATAACTTAAACCAAGGTCAAAAGTAAAGTAGAGATTGAACTAGGGATAGACCATGACCTTCATGCATCTGCCCTAGCTCACAGTTGAAGAAAGAGAGAGAGGAAGAGATCCTGCAACTCTCAGCATCCGTGGTAGGGGGTACAAATCATATACTAATGAGACTCTTTAGCACACTCACTGATGCCGTCCACCCAGTGTTTTCCTCCTGGTTGGAGCGAGGAGTCTGGAGGGGAAGAGCTTTTAATAGACCCCAAAACTAGAAAGCGTTTGACAGGTGGTTGTGTTCTTGGGAGCCAGGCGCTTATTAGTTAGCCCAATTTAGAACAGATCACTCGTCTCTTTTTATAAAGAACTGTTGGTGCTCAGTAAATAATAAGTAATGATAATAAGGTTCTCTTGTGAAAACAAAGTGATTGTTTATTCTAGACTCTGCATAAACTGGGGGGAGTGGGGCGGAGGAGAGGCTGAGCAGTTCTTTTCCCTGATGCTCCCTGGAGCGACGCAGACATTGCCTAAACCCAGAGGTCGGAGTGGAAATACTAGGAGATGGTTTGACGCCTCTAGAGCATGAACTTATTTTCTCTAGTAAGGTAGGAGTCAGAGAGGATGGCTCAGGCAATCAGATTCTTCTGCTGTCTTTCAGATGGAAAACACACTTTAGTACCAATGGAAAATAGAAAGCTTTGGTTATTCTCTGTGTGGGGTGTGTGAGTCTTTCTTTCTCTGTGTGTGTGTATTTATTCTGTTTATAAAGGACTCCAGTAAGAGGATTAAGACCCATCCTGCACGAGGTGGGTCACACCTTAACTGAGGTAGCCTCACCAAAAGATCCTACTTACAATGGGTCCACACCCACAGGAGTGGATTAACTTTACGAACATGTTTTTCTGGGGTACATACAGCTTCAAACCACCACAGGGACCTTTCTTTTGATTTGTGCTTAAAAGAGTCTAGAGACCTAAGTAAAGGTGACCCACACTGCTGAGGATTGAGGGCCAGCCCTGGGGAGCCTGCAGGGTTCCCGACTCTTCATCATCAAATTCTCTGCAGTAGATGAATAACAGAGAAATTCCACATGGGGGCCAGTGCTAAAAACACCACTTTGGCAGCCTGGTTGGCCTGTAATTTTCCATCTTCTGCATCAGGATCTCAACACTGACCCAGCTAATCAAGAGTTGAATAGAGGAAAAGCAAAGCATGCTGTTGGACAATGATATCAGGCATTTTAGCCATTGACCATTTTCAGCAGGGTGCCAAGTTAAAAGTAAGGTAGTGGGGGAGCAGATGTGGCTCAAGCAGTTGAGCACCTGCTTCCCACGTGGCAGGTCCTGGGTTCAGTTCCTGGTGCCTCCTAGGAAAAACAAAACAAACAAGCAAAACAAATGATAAAACCAACTCAGGGGAGCCTGGCTCAGTGGTTGAGCACCAGCTTCCCCCATAGAAGTGCTGGGTGCAATCCCCAGCCCCGGGTACCTCAAAAAAAAAAAAAAAGTAAGGAGTAAGGTGTTAGGTAGCAGCCACAACTCCCTCTTCTAGTGAGCCATTCATCCCTTATAATGAGTAGTACTAAATCTAGTGCCTTAATTATCCTTGCTGTGACGTGTCTTTGATTTTATGGATCCAGAAAAGATTCAGTGTAATTCACTTAATGAACACCTGCCAAGAACAAAGCACCGTACCAATAATCTCCGGAAGCTACTGAAAGAAGGATCTTCAGTCCAGTGGAAGACAGGGACAGATTTGTGCCCAGGTGATTCTAGTACAGAGAGACTGTGATGATTGTGAAGAGTGAGCTATAATCAAAATGGTCTATGACATGTGGAGTATAGATAAGCGAAGGGAAGGAGAATGGCAAGATATGCTGGCTTTTTTCATATCATGGAGAGCTTTGAATGCCATACTAGAGAGTACTATTTGTTCTTTCTTTTAACAGGTATTTACTGAGCTTCCAGAATATGGCAGTTGCTGTTTTAGGCACCGAGGATATAGCAGAGAACAAAACAGACCAAGGTCCAGCTCTTATAAAGTGTTCTTGCTAGTGAGGAAGACGGGCAATAAATAAAAATAAACATATAATTCATCAGATGACACAAAGTGCAATGAAAAATAAAACAGAATAAAGGGGTAGAGCTGTGTCCTCCACCTGAACTGGGCCTGAACATCAAAATCATCGAAGAGGTTTTTAAAGAAAATAAGCAAGGGAATTAACACCCTTGGCAGGGGACCCTAGCTTGAGTATTTTCTCATGTGCAGCCAGGGCAGAGAACCAGCAAGATGATGATGGTGCCGTCTGGGTAGGCCGGTCAGGGAAGTCCTCTTATTTGAGCAGACACCTAAATAGACTGAGAAAATATTTGGAAAAGCGGTATTCCCAGCACCTCAGCTAATCTGTGGTACTTACTGGGCATGAAAGAGTGAATGAATGAGTGAATGAATGAACTGCATCAATATATGGAACAGTGTCCGGAAGCTGCTTTAGAGAGGGTTAAATTAGTTGGGCACCTGTGTCAGGGAACACGCCCATTCCCAATTTCAGACATTCACTAGGAGGATTCACAGGAATCAACACATAGTCATACTCATGGCTAAGGTGCAGCACAGCAAAAGATGCAAAGCAAAATCAGCAGAGGGAAGAGGCACAAGGGTCAAAATCTGGAGGAAACCAACAGTAAGCTTCCAAGAGTCCTCTCCATCACACAAGGACATGCTTGATTCCCCCACAATACCTGGGAAGTGTTGTCTACCTGGGAAGTGCATTAAACCCACAGGGCTTTTACTAAGGGCTGGTCATGTAGGGACCCTCACCCTAGCACATAGCGAAATTCCAGGCTTCCAGAAGGGCTGCAGGTGTTCAGCATAAACCACACTGTACGGTGAGCCGTCCTTATCATTTAGGGAATGGCGAGAACTCTCCCAGATTCTGAGTTCCCAGTCTTTAGCCAAGGGCCAACCTTGCAAGCAAGAACCTGTGAGGATGGCAGTTACTGGCCTGCTGTGTTAGCTCTTTTCTGTAGAGCTCCATATACCGGGGGCATCAGAGGTGAGAGCAGAAAGGAGAAAGAGATGTGAGAGGATTTTGGCAATGGATTGGATATGGGAGGTGACAAATTGTCTGGTTTTCAGAGCTGATCAAATGTGACTTCTTTAGGAGAGCCTTCCCTGACACCCAAATACAGGCGAGCCTGCCTCCTTCTCGCCCTGTGTCTTTTCTCTGATGGCTCACATCACAAGTGTCAATCCCTAAACAGATAATCGCACACATAATTGATTCTGGTCTCCCCAGCTAGATTATAAACGTAACAAGGTTTATGTAGCACACAGGAAACTTTCTTGCACAGGATAGCTACTCAATCAATGATTATTAAATGAATAAACGAATGGACGAGGGACATCAGGATGGGGCACAGGCTTGGGGCAAGAATATGAGTTGCATTTTGTGGTTCAGGCAGGTCACCTGTGGGCAGACACAGGCAGACACAGGCCAGGCCATTGGCAGGCGTGTACGCAGGCCCCGCTTCCAAGGGCACCCAGGACGAATTACACAGGTCCGTCTCTAACCCTCCCCTTCCGTGGCCCTAACCACAGGAGTTCTGTGTTTCGGTAGATGATTGAATAATGCAGATACCCTTCTCTAGGGGCTTGGGTTGTGCACGCTCATTCCGCATTCATCTGGCGAATGTGTATTGAGGCCCTGCTCTGTTCCAAGCTTGGGGTTGTCATCCTGGGCCCACCACAGTGAACTGGCAGCGCGTGGCCGGCTTTGGGGGCTGTTAGCACAGTGCCTGAGGCAGACCAGCCAACAGAGCCATGTCACATAGTAGGTGCTCAAGACGCCTCTGACGAATGCTTTTAAATGAAGGTGTAGCCGAAGGCAGAAGCAGATATTGAATAGGTCGGTGAGGAAGACGGGCCCGCAAAGGAGCCTGGGAAAGAGCAAGCTGAGGGTGGGAGCCAGGGGGCCGATTCAGGAAGCAGCGCTGGGCAAGCCCAGAAGGCGGGAGGTCCCGGGCGGCAGGTGCCCACAGAGCCGGCGATGGCTCCAGGGGCTCTTAACCCTTTTTGTTCCACAGACCCCTTTGCCTGTCAGGTGAAAACCATGGACCCCTCACTAAGTCCACGCTATACTGTGTATTATTTAATAAATACATCACGCCCGCACCAGCACGTCCCCACGAGAATAATGTTTTTTTGAATTTCAGTTCAAGCCCACGGACCCCTGGTTAAGAACCCCTGGGCTAGAGCAAATCCCAGGCAGTCGGCGAGCCTGGGAAGGGCACTTAGAGCCAGCGCTGGGGCTGAAGCCAGGCGGCAGAAGAAGGAGTGGGAGGTAACAGAATAGAGAGAACTAGTGAAACCTTCTCCTCAAGAGCCTTGGCTCCGAACGAGAGAGCGAGCCAAGCAGCTGGAGGAGTTGGCGGGGGTAGGAGGGGGAATAAACATTGCTAAGCGCAGTTCAAAGAAAGCAGGAGGAGCCCAGAACCAAGGCGCAGGCTTCGCAGAGGGCTGCCGTCCCCAGCGAAGCTGAGGGGGGCAAGAGCAGGCGGATGCCCTGAAGTTTTTAGGTGGCGAACAAAACAGGAGTTGCCATTTGATGGGCAAGGAAAATAAAGGTTGGACTGGGTGTGGATGGAAGGTTTTTGGGGGGGCAATGGGGAAGAAGGTTTGTTGTTTGCTGTTTTTTCTTTAACGTGTAAAGAATGAAAGACCGAGAGCTAATAAGAAAGTTCCTAACATGGTTGCAAACACTTTTCAGGAAAGGGATCAAGGCACTTCTCGCTTACGTAATAAGTAGTTTAAAAGAAAAAAAAAGTAAAACCACAGTCTGTGTTCTCTGGAATCAGACCTGAAGTTCAGTTTTGTCAACTATATCAAAAAGAACCTCGGGTTGAAACATATAGAATTCCCATTTTTTGTGGGTCGAAAGCAGTTGAATATGGGCAACCTCCATGGATCATCCTCTGTGGAACCTATCTTACAATCTTATGGTGAGGAGTAAATGATATCATGTTGCTCAGCGCCCCATAGGCTTTTGTCAAGTTATTTTCCTTTTCTGCCCTTCCCTCTTAGCGAGCATCCTCGGTTAAGAGCGGAGGTTACAGTCTTTTGAGAACTTCCCCCAACCCATCCTGAAAAGAAGAGAAAGAGTCTCAGTGGTTCTCTCAGGTGTCTTCTGGCAAAGGAGAGGTAAATAGATACCAGCTCTGGACCAGCTCTGCCCCTTTCTCATTGAGAAGAAACCAAGAGAAGAGATGCCTAAGCCAGAGATTTGATTTATGTGGATTTTAGAGGGAGAGTTGATACCAAAATACACAAACTCAAGAGGATAATCTCTGTTGTTGTTAAAGAAGGGCGTAGCCACTGGGCAAGAGTCTGGTCTGTAAAAGCCAAGTAGATCTAGCTCTGCCAGGTCTTCTCCATTCTATCCTCCTTCCACTGTGGATAATAAGGATTTCATCAGATTCCTGTGAGGGTTAAATGATGGATTTGGAAAACCATTTCCTATAGTACCTATCAAATACTGAGTGTCAATAAACGGTACTTCTTAGATTTGAGTGTTGTTGACTTTGCTTTACACAAAATAGTCCTGAGGGCCATTGAGGAAGATTGGGGAACACTGCGCCCTCCTTAAGTTCCTATAGCAATCCTATGTGATTCCCAAATTGACCATTTCTTACAAGTTGGCTTAAAAGTTGATGGGCACAAGACTAAACTCTATTACTGTACTACTACATGTAGTAGCATACTCTTACTTTCTTGAGATATTAGGAAAATTTTTGGAGAAATGTAATATGTAGCCTCTGGTACCTCTTCCAGGTCAGGGTTTTATAAATGTAGAAGACTCAAATGGACACCATAGCTATAGCTCTTCCTCTTTCTGCAACAGGGCTGTCTATTCCAAAAAGGTGTAGTACACGTTTTTAAAGGCCCTTCAAATAAAGGCACTCTACAACATTCTATGGAAATGTAATGTAAATTCACTTACAATTTTTATATCATAGCTTTCAGTCAATTTGACCTTTTTCAATGAACAAAAGGGACTAGCAGGATACTCTGATATTCTTGCAAGTTATAATTAAATGCCTCTTTCCTCCCACTGATCTGCTTCTCCCCATCCTTCCTAGAAATTTAGGTTTCTATAAGTCAAACAAAAGTACAGAAATGATAGATGAGCACTCAGGTGGATGTTCATTAAAACATTTGGCAATTTAAAAAATTGTTGTCTTGGCTTACTCGTTCTTCCTTTGAACATGTCTTTTTCAGGTTCAGGGCAAGTTATTTAGCTTCCTTGCCTTATCTTAAAAAAATAAGAATAATAAGATCGGCCCTATCTATTTCACAGATCTACCTTGGTAAGTTTCACCTAAAATTTTTTTATTTAGCCTTCAGTTCCCAAGGATTCACCATTCTGCTGGGTTGAAAAAAGCAATTTACAGAACAGAAACCTTCATAGACTCGTTGATGGGTAGACTGGAAAAATCTCAAGAGACAGGAATGACATTGTTGTAGCAGCTATTAATTGGACTAGATTAGATTTATCCCCGGGCATTTTTGCTCAGGGTGGTGGTTTAATTATGGGTATGACGTACTACAACCAAGACCATTTTGAGAGCAGCCGCTGAGGCTGCGTATGACACGATGATGCTCAGCATAGCTTTCTTTGATGAGCGATGGTATCCTCCTGGCATGTTTGTTGGATAATATATTACCGAAAGAAGGTCTATGAAAAAAACGGTAAAGTAAAACTTGAAATAGTTAAAAAGTTTCACAAGCTGATGAGGCCTGTGCTTTCTGAGGCCCTTCAGGATGTCTTACAGAGGCTCTCCCTCCACATGATGGTGTGGGAAGACCCTCCACGCCCTACATCCAGCGCTGCCCCTCACTAGCCCTGCCGTGACTGGCACCTCACCTCCTCTTTGTCATTCAGTGGCTCCCCATTGCCTTTCAGATAAATTCTCTTCTTGGTTCTCAAGGCTCTTCCTGACCTGTCTCAGCTCACTGTCCCAACCCCATCTTTGAAGAAATCCCTTGTAGTAGTTACCTAGTGGTGCTGTACAAATGGCCACAAACGGCGTGGCTTAAAACAACAGAAATGTATTCGCTCATATTTTTGGCGCCTAGAAGGTCGAAATCAAGGTGCCAGCAGGGTCGTGTTCTCTCTAAAGGCTCTAGGAGAAGATCCTTCCTTGTCTCTTCCTAGCTTCCACTGGAGCTCACCAGCAGTCCTTGGTGCCGTTTGCCTTGTGGCGGCATCCCTCCAATCCTGCCTCCAGTTCTGCATGACCATCTCGTCTTGTCTTATAAGGACACCAGTCGTGTTGGACCAGGGCCACCCAATTCAGTACAACCTCATCTTAACTCGATTACATCGGCAAAGACTCTATTTCCAAATAAGGTCATAGTCACAGGCACCCAGGGGATAGGACTTCGACGTATCATTTGGGGGAAAACAGTTCAACCCGTACCACCCTCCTCTTTACATCTAACTTTCCATCGAACCACTTGCCACGTCCTGAATGCCCTCTGTTCTCTAGTTCCCAACCAACTGCCCATGTTGAGCCTTTTGCCTGAAATACTCCTCTTTTTCCTCCTCTTTCATGACCTCACCCCAACCCTCTTGTTTACATAATACCTCTCGTCCTTGAGAGCTATGCTTAGAAATCATTTCCTCAGAGTTGCCTTCCTCACCTTCCTGCGGGCTCCCCAAGTCTCTTAAATGCTTCCCTATGATATCATTTATTTCACTGTGTTGTAATCACATTTTGCCCCCATTAAATGTAAACCCATTGACAACAAAGACCTCATCTGTCTTATTCATCGCTCTGTCCCCTATTACCTAACACAGAGGGCACATAGTTGTCCCACCCTAAGTATTTATTGAATGAATCAGGAGTAGATAAAAATCAAAGAATGAGTGCATGCTACTGGAAGGCAGAGTAAAGAAATGATTGAAATGTATTTCCCGATTCTAAGTGCCTATAAGGGGCTTAGGCAGCATCAAAATGGGCAGCATTTATCAGTTCTGTCTCCCAGGCTTCATTTAGGGCAGGAGCTGCTTGCAGGGAGAGCATGGCAAATGAGCTTGAAAAACAAGAGTGTTTGATCAGGGAGACTAATAAGAGCAGAATCTTGCCTTTGCATGGAGGCTCGGCTCTTGGTCGCAGAGAATCAATAGTTCTGTTTAATACGTGTTAAATTTAAGCTGCTTGGTCATCCAAGAGGAGATGTCCAATAAGCAGTGACTCTACTAGTCTGGAGTGGAGAGTCCCAGGCTGGGGAATATCTATTTAGGGGATAAACATTTAGGAGTCATCACCATATAGATGGTATTTTAAGCCGTGGAATAGATGAAATCATCCAAGGATTGAGTGAAGATAAGGAAGAGGAGGGGACCTTGAATCCAGTCCTGAAGCAGTTTCCATTTCTGCTACTGTTCTAGCAAAGGCTGGTTAACCACCTGTTTAACACCATGGATAGGATTCCAACAGGAGGTAGGAAGTTGGACAAAGTGACCTTCCAATTCCACACTTCTGTGGTTCTTTTTTCCTATGGTCCACTCTGGGTACTTATTCTTTCTTTATGGCATTGACATTTTTAGTTGTAATGGGTCATTAAAGACTTACTAACCGTCTTAGAGCTCGGTGATGGACCTCCCGGCTGTTTGGGAATATTGCAGTGGCTGTGATACTGTCACTGTGACATTGAGATGAATGCCTTCTGCAGAGTAATTTGGTCCCTAGAATACTGTAGCATCTATTTTCCCATCCATCAGGGCATCCTTGATGACTCCCTCGAGTGACCAAGAAAAAAGTCATCCATGGTTCTGTGAATTCTAGGACATCTGTTTCGTAGGCTCTTTTCTTCCTTCCCTTAAAAAAATGTCCCTGAGAGCTTCTTTCTTATGATTGATACTTCAGAAAGAATGTGAGTTGTCTCACATATCACTGCCCAAAATGAGTGGAATCAGGAGCAGCCTTCTTTTGTGAATATATATTATTTTGAATTTTACTATATGATGTGAGCCCAATAAAGATAGATACATAAAAAGATGTAAATAAGTGAATATTCTTTATTTTTCTATTCAACATGCATTACAACTGCACAGAATAGTCCAATTTCAAGCAGAGTGGCTGATACCTGGAAACCAGATCTCATCAGCAGGGTGAATGGTAAATATGGTTTATAAGTGGTACCTTATATCTTTCCCTCAGAAAGATGCCTAGTGCTGGTTCTAGGAGGGAACAAGGGGCTCTGCCATAGAAGGTTCTAGGGCCGTAGTGTGATTCACTTACATCCTGATCCCAGGGGCTTTGGCCTCAGAACAGTCAGGCCAACCAGAAAGTAATACTGCCCTCTCAGAGCCCTTTGCTCACCCAGACTTAAGACTCAAAACGACAAGGTCTAGGGAAGTAAGAATTTCCACAGAAAGAACTGGGATTTAGTCTCTGAATGTTCAGCTAATTGTCTGCATTCAAATTTTGTTCAACTGCTATGGGTAATTCCTGCACTTCCTGAGGTAGAATATGTGTGAATGTAAACTCATCTCAAACACAACAACCTATTTTATTTTGGGTTTCTTTAGGACTAGCCTAATTTGGTGACCTAAATTGCAGGGAAGGTGGTTTTGGTTTTTAAACTGTTGTGGAAAGGCCAGGTGTCTTCGTTTCCTAGGGCTGCTAGATTTGGTGGCTTAAAGCAACAGAAATGAGTTGTTTCACAGATGTTGAAGCCAGAAGTCTGAAATCAGGGTGTCGGCAGGGCTCTGTTCCCTGTTAGACCTGCAGGGGACACTCCCTCCTTACCTCTTCCTGGCTTCTGGTGGTTTGTCGTCAGTCCTCCATGTTCCTTGACTGGAAGCCGCATTACTTCAGTCTCTGCCTCCATCCCATGACATTCTCCCCATTCTCCCCTATGTCTGCGTGTGGCTTTTTCTCTCCTTAGACGGACACCAGTTGAAGTAGGGTTCCCTATACTCCAATGTAACCTCCTCTTAATTTAACTAATTCCATCTGCAATGACCTGTTGACAAATAAGGTCACATTCTTGGGAACTGGGGCTAGGACTTTAATACATCTTTGTGGGGGACAACATTCAACTGGGTGACCATGTCTTTCTCTTTGCTTCTCTCTGTCTCCAGCCAATACCGTATTATTATGTCATACAAATTAGTCAGGCCCATGTATCTGGACCTTGTCCAACTTTGAGCTAAGTATACTCAAGGAATGTCTATTTGATCCCAAGATTTATTTTAAAAAGATTGTTTTCTTTCTTTCTCATCCCTTTTCCCTCCTATATATTACATCATTAGATAAACTCTTCAGATTATAGCCCATATCTACCCCACTGAACTCTATCTTTGGCTATTGAAAGATTAGCCAAAAACAGAGAGCATTCAGGAAGATGGCAGCAGGGGTGGCATCGTTTTTCAGTCTCTCTGTAGCTCTACATTAAAATAAAGCACCTAGATAGTAAAAGCAAAAACCCGTAGACGTTTATAACAAAACTTAATGGAAAGATATCCCTCATGTACCCCAGAATACACGCAGTGGAGACAGATCACCAACAAGCCACAGGTCCCTCCTGGTACTAGAATCTGTCCAGGAAGGAAAGAAGCAATAGGGCAGTGACTGTTGGACCTGAGAACAGAAGAAGCCCAAAATAGCCAGCAGGTATTCACTGGAAAGAACAGCCAGATATGAGAATAGTAGTGTCAGTGCAAAGGGCTGGGGGCAAGGATTGAAAGGGCTGGAACCATCGAGCCCCTGTGAACTCTTGAAATTGATCCACCGGGGCCCACACTGAGGAGAGACTGCAGGGAATTGAGCAGGATGGGTCCAACAGGCAGGAAAAGGGGAGATCAGACTAAAGCAGGGCAGGGGACAGCCAGGAAGTCTCAGAAATCCCAGAAAGCAAGCTGCCATCTTTGCAAACTCTATACAAAGCAACCGAAGAGGGAGCCCAGGGGAGCTGGAAAAGCTGTCCTGAATCCCACCTCATTCTGAAATTTCAGGAAAACTAATTTCACATAAAAATGAACAATAGTAAAATATTAAAATCAGATCCTATGCAAAGTTATTATAAGTAAAAAGAGACTGAGGAACAGAATACCAACCCTACACAATGAAAGAGAGAAAGATGCTCCCACAATCAAATAAAACTATAATCTAACATTTCAAAATAGTAGAAGATTATATTCAATATGGAAAAAAAAATTAATCAGAATGAGAAGAATCAGAAATGGGGCAACAGAAGTCAGGAAAGAATTAAAAATAAAAGAAAACTCATTTCAGAAATTAAAATTAAATTAGAAGGAACACAAGGGCAAGTAAGCATAACATAATGCCTGAAGAGAATTAGAAGATAAAAAAGAGAAAGCTTTTAAAGGTCAACGAGAAATAAGGATATTAAAAAGGATTTGGAAGAAGATGACAAATAATGAAGATGAGCAAAAGAGATCAAACATACGGCTAATAAGAGTTCCTTAAGGGAACACAAACAAACAAAGCAATGGAACAGAACAAATACTGAAAGCTATAATTCAAGAAAGCTTTCATGAAATGCAGAAAAATGGATACTACATAGTAATAAACCCTATATCTGAGAATAATGACCCCAGAATAATAAATTCAAGACATTTTCTTACAAAATTACAGGAGTTTATGGAAAAAAGATCAAAGATCCTTTGAGCACTTAGGAAATAAAAAAAGAGTGCGTGACTTGGAAAGAAAGTTAGATTATCATTTGCCTTTCAACAGCAATGCCAAAACAAAGTGGAGTAACACATTTAACTGACTCAAATGAAGAAAGCGAGCCAAAGATTGTGTATCAAGTGTAAAGGGCGCAAACTCTTATTCACATGCGAGAACTCAAGAGCTGTTGTTCCCATGAGCCCTTCCTGAGGAATCTTCTAGAGAACTAGCTTCCGACAGCCAGTAACTGGAGACACACAGACGTCAGGACTGGTGGTGACCCTTAACCTAAGGGGGAGGTCTCCGAGCAAGAGTGTGTAGTGTGTAACTCTATGTCCTGACAAAATACACAAACCAGGTGGCTTAAAATAAGAGAAAGTTAAGTCTCACAGTTCAGGAAAACTGATTTCACATAAAAATGAAATTTAAATTAAAAAAAAAAATTTAAATCAGATTTCATACAAAGATGGAGGCCAGAAGTTCAAAATCAAGGTCAAGCAAGGCCATGCTCCCGCTGAGACCACTTCCTTGCCTCTCCTAGCTTGTGGTATCTGCTGGAAATCATTGGCACACCTTGGCTTGTAGCGTTTAAGTCCGTCTCAGTTATCACATGGCCTTCTCCCCTGTGTCTATTCCCTTCTTATAAAGACTCGTGTCAGATTGGACTAAGGGCCCCTCTACTCCAGTATAACCTCATTTTAAAGAATTCCATCTGCAATGACTCTGTTTCTAAATAAGGTCATGCTCATGGGACCGGAATGTAGGACTTGAACGTGTCTTTTATGGGGACACAATTGAATTTAGAAAGGGTGTAAGAAAGGAGATAAAACGTGACACAGAGGAAGTTAATGGAAACCCTGACATCTTGGATTTGAATGGGAAGTCTCAGTATGAACTCATGCAGTGTTTCATGTATCTACCTCCATACCCACAGTGGCCAGCCCGGGAGCAATGAGCATCCCTAGCTCTTTAGAGGAAGCCAAGGCCTCTAGGAGAAATGGCTGGTTCAAGGTTGGGCAGCAGACATGCCAGAGGAGCCTGGGATCTCTAGTAACAGCAGATGCCGAGGAAGCTGTCAGACACCACTGCGTCATCCAGGCACACCAAAAGCAAATTTGGGGGGAATGGATTTGCTATTTGTTACTCCCCTTCCCCCAAAATTCAAAGTTGCTGTCATGATTTTTTTTAAACTGAGATCTTTGTTAGAATTCTTTTCACTTATTTTCAGCTCAGCAGGTTTTATTTTAATTACATGGGCTCAGGGTGCCGCCATAATCTACTTGCTGAAGGTTTTGATCCAGCCCCCTTTAGGCCTTTCCAAGGGCCCTTAGCATTTAGAGGGGCTCCTGCCCGCTGTGATGTCAACAGCAATCCACCAGGGGGAGAAATAAGCTAGAATAGATAGAATTCGTTTCCCTGGTTTTGTTTCTTTGATTTACTTGTTTTAAGACAGCTTTATTTCAAAAGGAAATGTTACTTTGAGACAGGTTGTCTAATAGAGGATTCCCTTGGGGCCAGTTCCTTACCCCTTCTTCTAAAGGGCCTTGATAAACTTCCCTGCCCTTCCAAGTGAAATTATTTGTTGAACCAGATGGTGGCCCACTCCTATCGTTTATCAACTCTGAGCACATGCACACTCAAGGTAGTCAAGGTAAGTGATTATTGGGACTTAAATCCCAGCCATTTAATTGAAAGCACCTCCTATCACTGGTAGTAACATACTTTGAAAAGTGTTAGTCTCTCTGTCTTAAATTGAGCCAATACTTGATTGTAAAGTTTTAAAGGATTTCCTTTATTTGCATTAATAGTTCTACCAATTCCCAGCTCATGTTCTCTGGCTGCTTCCAGAGGTCAGCTCTTCATATCCAGGTGGTTGATTGACTGTATTTCAGGTCGATTTACTGTTCCAGTAAAACTCTTGGATTATCTCATCGCCCCATGAGTTTCAGATAAGCTTGTTTGAGTCTGTGAACTGGGTTATCTAGTGAGTTTTACCTTCTGTCCCTTTAGCTTCTACAGTGGGCCCCAGGAACAAGTGGTGGCCCCTGGGGCATTGGTCCCACATGCTGTTCTGCTGCCTGCTTTATCTTAAGCACCAGTGGCCTTCCCATCACCTGAGAAAGTCTAGAGGAAAGCCTAAGGCCGTGTGTTTTTAAGAAGTTCTGCAGGTGATTCTGAGGCACAGCCAGATTTGTAAACCTCTTAATGGGACCCATCACAGGGACTGAGGGGTCCATGAGCCGCTTGAAGTTGCCTACTGAGATATGTATGTGTGTGCACATCTTTTTAGGCAGAAGAATCAATCATTTTTATCATATTCTCAATAAAGCCCATGGTCCACTGCTGTGGGTTGAATTGTTTCCCCCCAGAAGATATGTTCAAGTCCTACCCCCTGGTAACTGAGAATATGACCTTATCTGGAAGCAGGGTCTTTGCAGTTGTAATTTGTTAAGGTCAGATGAGGTCACACTGGATGAGGGTGGTCCTGAGTCCACAGAGATCGGAGTGATGCTACCACAGCCAAGGAGCTCCTGGGACACCAGAGGCCAGAAGAGGCCAGGAAGCATCATCTTCCACTAGAGGCTTCGAGGGAGCACGGCCCGGGTTGATTTCAGGCTTCCAGCCTCCGGAACGGAGAGAATAATTTCTGTTGTTTTAAGCCACCCAGTTTGGGGTGATTTGTTACAGCAACCCTAGGAAATGATGACCCCCGCCCCCAACGGGGCACGAGCCACTGCTGGGTGGGGAGAGCCTCCTCCTCGGTCTGCACATCCGCGGCGGAGCCCCTCTCCTGCCCTGGAGGACTGGTCACTGCGGCGGGTGACAAAGCCCTCCTCGCTTCCACTGAATTCTACCAATTAAAGTCCCAATCCGTCACACAAGGCTCCTTGAGTGGATACATACTTCTGATTAATAAAGGCTGCCGTCACACAGGTGCTCAGCTGCAAAGGGCAGGGAGACCGAAGGTGTTGGCTAGTGTTTCCTCGATGCCCGGTCTGCAGTGTGTTCATTGATTAAGGAACTCGTGATCGGTGGGGCTTGCCTGGCTCCACAAAGATCCTCAGAGAAGATACAAAGAATTCTCATCTTTGCGTTTTATATTCATTCAGTTGAGAAGCCCTTTTTGGGGAGTCAACAAATTCTTGTTTGCTTATCAACAACCCATGAATATAAATTGCCCATCTTGTATGGAGTCTGATAATGATTAAGATTGGATAAATGACAGCCAGAAATGTGATGCTAATAAATAAGATGACTTCTGGCTTGGGAGTGACCAAGGCAGTCTAAAATCCCGACCTTGTGTGAATTAATTTTTCTGTAGCACCAGGATCTTTTAATCACGGCAAAGGCTACCAGTTAACACCGGATGGCAGGAAGTAGCATTTCTGTTGTACTCCAAATGGTGGGGCCGTAGACCAAGGCCTCTTCTCATAGGTCATGAAATGACAAGATTAAAAGGACCCGGGAAGTGGAAAGAACACAATTAACCTAAGTCACATGGATGCCACCAAAACCTTATCTGGAAGCATAACCTTATCTGGAAGCAGGGTCTTTGCAGTTGTAATTTGTTAAGGTCAGATGAGGTCATACTGGATGATCTAACAAAGCTGGCCTGAGAGAGAAAACTAAGCAAATCTCTTTAGAAATATAGATGTAAAAATCCTAATTAAAAGACTAGCAAATCAAATCCAGCAATATAGTAAAAAGAATACTGTACCATAAGTAATTAGGGTTAATCCCCAAACACAAGAATGATTTGATATTAGGAAGCCTATTCATGTGATTCATTATAGGAATAAATAAAAGGTGAAATTCCATATGGTCCCTTTGTTACATGTTAAAAAAGCATTCAACAGAATAATAACTGATGTCCAATTTTAATAAAAACAATTCTTGGTGAATTAGAAATTAGCAGGTACTTCCTTGGTACAATGAAAAACATGTACCTCAGACTCAAATTTGGCAGTGGACTTCATGGAAAACCCCAGTAAACTGCTACAGTCAGAAGCACTCAAGGATGTCCCCTATGATTATCCTTATTTAATGTTGTGGAAATTTTGGCCAATTCAAAAAGATATCACAGAAATAAGAAATATACATTGTAAAAGAACCTGAAAATTACCATTTCCTGATGATGAGATTTTCTACCTGGAAAACCCAAGAGAATCAACCAAAATCTATGAGCACTAATTAGGCAGTTTAATAATATAATTGGTTATAAAAGAAATTTGCAAAAATCAATAGCTTTCTTATACCCTGAAAATCACCAATAGAAAATAGATTATTTTTAAAATCCTATTCAAAATAATCACAAGAATATAAAATATTTTAAATAAACTTAACAATAAGACTGTAAGATCTATGAAAATAAAATAACAACACAACTGAGAAATGTAAAACATGAATAGATAGATATTTCATCCATATGTTGCAAGATTCAGTATTGTAAAGATGACTGCATTTACCCAAGTCAGTCTGACTTAAACTGTGTCAAATATATTGATTATCATCAGATTTGAGGGGGAATAAATCTGAACAAATTATTCCAAAATTCATTTGCCAGCAAAAACAGGAGACAATAATCAGGAAACTTTCAGGGAGGGGGGCGTGTTAAGGAGAGTATTTGCCTTAGCAGATTTTTAAATGTCTTTAATAATATAGAACAATTAAAATATTGTGGTACTGCCTGGATATGCATGCTTTAATGAAAAGGAATAAAAGTAAAGAGAGGGATTCAAGACTCTATAAGAAATAAATAAATGTCAAGGGATGGAAAAGTTAGAGCTCTACCTCATACTATACACCAAAAAAATTAGGGTGGGTTAATTTTAGTTTTTAAATGTAAAATGGGAATATAAAGTTATGACAAAAATCCTTTTTATATCCATATGTTCTTGTGGTCGGTAAGTCCTTTTTAAGCACGATATCATATGTGGAAATCATGACAAACATATTCAATATATCTGTCTAAAAATTTAAACTTTTGTTTGGTTGGTGAAAAATACTGTAAGCAAAATTAAAACATAAACAATAAACTGAAACGGTTATCTATACTTATACAATAAAAAGTTTGTTCCCAATGTATGAGTTCATAAAAATAAGATAAAGAACAACCCAAATGAACATATTAAAATACATTTCAAATTAACAATAAATTAAAGAAATATAGCAAATACAGAGAGAACATTTTTTCATATCAGATTGGAAAAGATTAAAAGGAATAATTATGCTCAGTGTTGGTGAGGCTGTGGAGAGATTGGAAATCATGCGCTACTGGTGCAACTACAAATGGATACAACCTCTCTGGAAGATAATTTTACAGTATGTATCTGAAGCCTTTGAAAAGTGAACAAACTCTAACCCAGTATTACCACTTCCAGAAATGTATCTAGAAATGTATCCTAATCAAGGGTGCAATATGAATATACACAAGTGTTCAGGGCTAAGAGACATATAATAACAAGCGTTGGTGAGGATGTGGAGAACTTAGAACCCTCATATGTAGGTACGTAGGTACATTGCTGGTGGAAATGTAAAATGGTTCAGCCACTTCAGAAAATGCAAAAGATGAAACATAGAGTTATCATACAACCCATCAGTCCCACTCCTAGGTGAATACCCAAGAGAAATAAAACCATGTGTCCACAAAAATCTTATACAGCGTTATTCATCATAGCCAATGAGTGGAAACAACTCAAATGCCCCTCGACTGGTAAATGGATTCATGAATATGGTATAGCCACAGAATGGCATATTATTTGGTCATAAAAAGGAATGAACTACTGATCCATGCTATGCCACTGATGAACCTTGAAAACATTATGCTAAGGGAAGGAAGCCGGTCCCAAAGTAACATGCATACAGTGTGATTCCATTTATTTGAAATATGCAGAAGAGGCAAATCTATAGAGATAGAAAATAGATTAGTGGTTGTTTAGGGCTGGGGAGGGGGTTACAGGGCAAGCGGGTGATAGCTAAAGGGTACATGGTTTCTTTTTTGAGGAGCTGAAATTTTTCTACAAATAATTGTGATGGTTGCACAACTCTATCACAGAATTGTTCACTTTAATTGGATGAACTGAATGGAATGTGGACTATTATCTCATTATATAGATTACTGCAGTGGCCTCCTAACTGGTTTTCCCTTTAATCCTCTTGTCTCCTGCAGTCTGCCCCCCACACAGCAGCCAGAGGGATCCTTTCCAACACAAGTCGGTTCAAGTCACTTCTCTGCTTAGAGCTGTCCAGAGACTCCATCTCATGCAGAATAAAAACCAAGGCCCTGACAATAGAAACCTGCCTGTTACCTCTCTGGCGTCATCTTTTATTTTTGGTTATGTTTGAAGATTTTTCATAATAGAAAAAGAAAGGAAGGAAAGGACCTAATTCAATTGCATATGTGTATATAAGAGAACACTGATGGTGAAGACAGTGCAAGCCTGCTTGTTTCCTCTCAGGAAGGATTTACTGTTTGTGTTTAACACTGATGTTTTCAATAGCACCTGAGCAGGTGGTCCTGTGCCCTCTCTTATTTTCCATGCAGTTTGGGCTTTTGATTCACTACCCTCATTGGCTGGCACCTGTATGCAAATCGGCTGCTGGTCTTCCTGCAGACACATTCTGAAGCCCTTAGCTCTTAATTTTATAGCCTAGCTTCATAAAGTGGGATTTTTACATTCAGGCCTGATCGTTGCATTTCTTCACCAGAAAGAACTGCTGGTGGAGGGATGAAAAACAGATCATTATTTCAGTAAACACATTGGTTGACAATTTTTTTGGTTCACATCCCAATATTTTATGATTTTCCACATTACAAAATAAAATGACCCTTGAAACCTTTCACGAGTTATCATAAAGTGTTTGTTTCTCAGGCATTTACCATTTAGTGCTGCCAGTTAGCTGGCAGTCTTCTGGGACCTCATCTTGGCTGAATCATATCTTGATATCTTCAGTTTCTTTCTTGTTTCTACACTGAGTTGAGAAATGACAGTTTATATTTTACCCAAGATTACCGATACAAAGTAATATGGACAAAGGAATAACTATCTTCACTCTACTGAGTCATGCTAATTCTTCAAGTAGCCTTATTTCCTCTAACTAGGCTGAGTACTCATTTCCACTAACAAAATGATCCAAAAGCAGCTATTATTCTTTTCCTTGTTACAAAAGTAATTCACATTCATTGGGGAAAAAAAAACCTTTAGAAAATATGGACAAGCTAGGTTTTCCACTCTTCCAGCCCAACAATTTTTGGTATTTGTCTATCCTTTCATTATTTCTCTATGAATATTTTCTTCTTACATTAAAAATTGAGCTGATATTTTCTGTAATGTTTTATAACTGCTTTTTTCACTGAACATTATTTCTTGACTATTTTTATATTAACTATTTTAAATAATTTTATACTACTGTGGGGCATTTGTTTGTATGGGTATACTATAACCTTTTTAACTGTAATCCCTTATTGTTGTCCAGTTTTTTCATGATTACAAGTAAGTTTTGAGACAAACATCCTAGGGGTTTAATTTTTGCACACATTTTTCATGATTTCCTTAGCATTGACTACTAGACTTGGAATAAATGTGTCAAAAAGTACACACATATTTAAGGGTTTCACTACATATTGTCAAATCATCCATTATCTTTATTTTTTGTTAGACATATTGCCTCTGGTTGATGAAAGTTCTGAGAAAAATTAATGGAGAAATATAAGTATTTCCTGCTTGATAAAATTCTAGTATAGAATTCCTCCCCCCTTTTTTTCTGAGGTACCAGGGAGTGAACCTAGGACCTCATACATGGAAAGCAGGAGCTCAACCACTGAGCTACATTGGCTCCCCAATGAGAGAGTTGGTTTTTTCATTTGTTTGTTTGTTTGTTTGTTTGTTTGTTCTTAGGAGGTACTGGGGATTGAACATGGGAAGTAGGAGCTCAACCACTTGAGCTACATCCATTTGCCAACCCCCTTTATTTTTTAATAACTGAGGAAGCTAATGAACAGAGAGGATTTTTGCCCATAATATCCCATATTTTATGCAAATGGGGAAAAAGATATGTAGAGTTTTGTATTAAGCAGTTGAGTCTTTGAATCAAAGTTTCACTATTTTTGAATGGATCCAAGTTTACAGCTTGATCATCCCAGTTCTGCTTTACCCTAGGACGGCATGGGCCCCAAATAATACCTAGAACCTTACTGAAGTTAAAATATTTTCTCAGGGAAAGACTGTGAAGTTTGCGGGAAGACATGTGATATATTTGAGACAAATATTTATGAAATGATACTTGAATCTAGTATTTGCAAGTCTCAGACTCTCTGAAGA
Organism: Cabassous unicinctus; assembly: GCA_029593785.1. Lineage (NCBI taxonomy): Eukaryota > Metazoa > Chordata > Mammalia > Cingulata > Chlamyphoridae > Cabassous > Cabassous unicinctus. The sequence continues at coordinate 20,748 of JAQZBX010044000.1, forward strand.
ACTTTAATCCTTTCCAAGGAAAACAAACAATAAAAAGATTTACTGGTACTTAAGACATTTAAGAACTATCATATCTATGCAAAGATCATAAATAAGAAAGGCATTAAAATATTATCCTAAGAATTGTCCAATATGCTTCACCGATTAGAGCCTTTATTTCCATGTATGTGTTATCTCAACCCCTCGATTACCTTCTTTTTAATTTCACAATCAAAATTTGGTTTTGACTCAGTTCTAGAATTTTCCTTCTAGAATTTATTTTGTAGGCATGCAATTCCTTCCTTCATTTCTTCATTCAGTCATGGTATCTGCTCTCACATTCTAACTGGGGGGTTGGGGGCAGATAATAATGACAATTCATTGTCATAAAGAGATGAGCATAGTATCCTATTGGCAGTCCCTTTGTGTCTGGACCAATTTCTCTTAGAATTTTAGGCCTGGATGAGTCATCAGGGATTATTTGTTCCAAGCCACTAAATTGAAGTTGAGGACACAGGGACATAGAGAAGTTAAAAGGATTAAAAAAAAAAAAAAAAAAGTCCATGAAGTCAAACCTTCTTCCTTCATTTACTAAGGACATTTTTTATCAACAAGTGAGTTAGATTCAAGGATAAAGCTATATTTCCCATCCAGGGCCCAGCCTAGTGCCATTATCAGCTAATGGCATTTGTCTCAAAACTCAGGGTCCTCCTTAAGTAAACATAACTGTTCCTTAGAATAGAAATATACAGCAGACCAAC
>JAQZBX010044001.1:0-21501 GCA_029593785.1 Cabassous unicinctus
GCCCTGTTCCCCGGACCCCTCCTCTGCCCGACCTAAACCAACCAGCTATCACCACATCAACCCTCAACCCTATATATTGTGCCTCACTTCCCTAATAAACCAGACCTGCACCATCAGCCTCGTCTCCGCAGCCTCTTCACTGCGCCCTCCGCCGCCTCTCCCCCCGCACGCCAACCGGGCCACCAGCCCAGCGCCCCTGCATCAGCAGAGGCTACCCGCCGCCGCCGCTCCGGCAGCGGCCCCTCAACCAACCATTGGGTCTCTTTGCCATCTCCCCTGGAAATGGCTTAAGCAGCAAGAATCCATGGCTCACAGTTTCAGAGGCTGGAGGCTGCCTCCTCCACAGCCACAGGGCTCTTGCTGGCAGCATTGTTGGCTCTCCCACCACATGACTCCATCCTCCCCTTTCTGGCTTCCAGCTCCTCCCTGTGGCTTTCCCTTACCATGTCTGGATTTCTTCTAGGGGACTCCAGGAATTAGACTAAGAACCAGCCTTGTTCAGTTGGGCCACACCTTGGCTAAAGCATCATCAAGAGACCATACTAACAATATGTCCATACCCACAACACTGCAGGTTAAGAACATGCTCAAATTGGGTCCATAATCCAACCTAATGCAAGTCTTTTCCTGGCACCTGTGTCCCTCTTAGCCCTCAAGGCTGGCTCCCTCAGGTCTTCCCAAAAAGAGCTGAAGGATTATTCTTGGCAAGTTGGCACTGGGTCAAATAAAATGTGCCAAGTCCAGGTTAATCTGAGCTGCAAAACTCAGATATTTGACTACAGCTTTCAAAAGACTTTACATGCCATGTCTGAGATCTTGAAGTGTGTTTGAAAGGTTTAAGAATAAATTGCCCAGTGGAAAATTTCTAGCTCAAAGCCCAATATTTAGGAGGTTATGACACTTCAAGGTAAATAGCTTTCTTTTAAATTTCATGTTGTAGAAGAATTCAGAACTGAGCACAGTGCCTGACTCATAAGCACCAGGAGTGTTTGTTGACTAAATGACATAATTTGATGTGTTCAGCTCTCATCAGGTCTAATAGCATGGTGGTGTTTATTAAAGGCAGATACTTTTGATTTATGTCTAATCCTTACTATGATCCTACAGTGCAGATATTGTTAGTCAGGCAGAGACTCTGAGGCTCAGAGAGGTTGTATAAGTTGCCCAAAGCCACACAAAAGTGGTGGCTCTGGCATCCAAGCCCAGGGCTGCTCTGAAGCCTGGTGCATGCCCCTTCTCCTTGTCCATAGTAACTTTAGTAAGAAAAGCTAATCAATGCAGGTGGCAGGTGGCCATCACCTAAGATGAGGGCTGGAATGGATCTCAGATGTTTGTAGTCTAGTTGTCCTAAACGCTACTGAACATCAGAATCACCTGGGGAAATTTTCAGATGATCAGGTCTCATCCAAGATGAATTAAATACTATTTCCATGGTTGCCCAGGTGCCTATATTTTAAAAAGCTTTAGAAGTTTAAACAGTAGGAAGTTATAAAGATTCCAGGGTCGAGCACTACAGGTCTAGTCCAATCCATCTTCCCCATTGCACATGGGGTACTGAGTCCCAGCCTGGGGCATTGTCCCATCCCACAGCTAAGATGTTGGAACCAGAGCTCAAAGGAAGCTTTAATCCCATGGTGCCTCTGGGAGCGACGTGAGGTTACCTTCGTCCCACTCTGGGGCACCACCCTCGCTACTCATGCTGTGGTCCTTGCCTGCCCCCTGCTGGGGCACAACAGTAACGAGCCGTTAACCTGAGCAGCTGTTGATGGGAAGGGTTAGAGCTTTCCTTGCCCCATGAGAACAATGCGTGTGGATTTACAGGAGCCAGTGATTAGGAGGTAGGGTCTGAAGTCACCCTCCTTCTCTGAAGGAAGAAAACAGCAGCACCCAGGATACAGAAACAGAAACAAAACCTCCATTTTAGATTTGCAAAGCGCTTGCTGCCAAAGTTGGCTTTAATTCACATAGGGTACTCCGGGGTAAGAACTCTGGGAGAAGTTTTCCATAGTACCTTTGTCAAGGCAGCAGAGTCACATGGCTCATCTCAGGGGTGTTGGAGTGAAACAAAGCTGAGGGCAGGAAACTGCGAGCCACGTGGCAGCTTTACACCTCAGTTTTACCATCTTTAAAATGGTCCCGTGGCCTAACCACACAGCTGAGTGAGGGCTCGATGGGCTCTTGTGTGTACAGGGCTTAGCGCCGTCCCTGGAGCTGTGACGAGAACGGTCCCTTGTCGGGCGTTTGTCCCAAGCCTGGAGAGATCTCATGCAGGTAAAGAATGTTTTCCGTCCCTCTTTGATCACCTCGCCTTGGCGTGGGGCTTGCTTCTCCCGGCCCCCGTTCCCGCACCTGCTCTCCCAACTGCCCGATACTCTTCACGGCAGCCCCACACACGCTTTCCTCTGCACGGGGCACTTAGAGCTCTGATCGTGCCCTCATCACAATGTCTTCTGCAAATAGCATGGCTCTCCTTCCTGTGGCGATCCAGTGTGAAAGGAGATGAGGAGACACCGGCAGAGGAGGCGGACTTGTGGTCAGTGTAATGGGGAGGAGCCAGGAGATGGGGTAGCCTCCAAGACAAGGCTAGGGCCTTTGGGATGGACTGGGTCAAACGCAAATGGGAAATAAGATGAAGGCTGAGTTAACTATCGAATTTAGCAAAGGGGAGATCCTTGGTGCCTATGATTTTGATAGAGTAGTTGTGATGAAATTCTAATAGAAATTGAGATAATCCTTTTAGAAGTTCTGTTATAGAGGGAGCAGAGAAATGTTTGTTTTGTTTTGTTTTGTTTTAAGATGGGAGAAAACAGCGATATTGGGAGAAATAAAGCATATGAATAATGCCGATGGGAGATACTGATGGTGCGGAAAGGAAATTGCCAGTCGAGTACCCTTCAGGTCAGCGGGAAGGAGCGGCTCATGTGGGAGCACAGCATGATTCGTTTCCAGTAACACGGGAGGCAGAGTCTATGGGAGACGTGCCCTGCGGCGGGAGGTGGGAGGTGGAGTGAGAGCCGGGACAAGTCCTCTCCAACAGCTTCCACGAGGTGGGAAGCAAGGGAAGTAAACTATCAGCAAGAGAGCAAGGGGCAAGTTAATTTTAGAAGGATAACTCAAAAAGTAGGAGTAATTTAGTCTGGTGAGTAAGTTTTTGCTAAAAACACTTAAGTGAGGGTCACATGTAACTCAACCTAAAATTCAAATAACAGTAATCATGCGTTATGCTCGCAGTCTTCTTTATTTTTGAATAGTTATTTGAACCACTCTACAAAATACTCTATAACATTGTTGAAAACCTCTGAAAAATTTAGGCTGGGAATTAGCTCCCATTTACCTAACATTGAAACATCAGGCTTCTTTATTTTCTAATAATTATTTAAACTACTCTACAAAAATGCTATATAACATTAAGAAAACTTCTGAAAAATTTAGGATGGGAATTAGCTCCCATTTACCTAACACTGAAACATCAAACAAACACTTATTTTCTTACAAGGTATTTAGTTTTGTGGAATTCCTTACAGGTGATGGCATATTTTAATTCCATGTACAACAATGAGAATTTGCCACAAACATATGACTCTTTAAATAAAATAAAATAAAATAACAGACCACTTAATCTGAACCATTTCAGATTAAGAGGGTTTTGTTTGAGAAATTAAAACAGAACTCTATCCCTTTTCCCCTTGAGCTTGTGGCAGATGTGTACAAAGTTTTCCAACTACTAAGATTCTTCATCTGTGATGTCAGTGGCTCTCCCATCACAGGTAGAAGAGAGAGTGGTTAGTTCCAAGCTTGGCTCATTATGGATGCTTTGTGCCACCAGGAAGGTCAGCTTATGTGCATACTGGCAAGGAGCTAAGACTCTGATCAAACCCTGAGGAGCAAAAAGTATTTATAAACATTGAGGGGGTAGCTTGCTTTTCAGAGTGATTTTTTTCCTGTGCTTTTCCATCTAAAGGTTACTTACACAATGTAATTTGTTTCTGGGTAAACAATAACTAACCAACCAACAAAGGGCAATCTTCTTCTGTGGAAACATAATCTCATGGGGCAAGGAAGGAAAGAGGGCCAGTGCAGCTTCCTGGTGCTGGAAGCCATCACTGCCGGGCTAATCTGGGTCCCAGGCCCTGCTGTTCCAAGAGATCAGTGCAGACCCTGGCTCGGAATGTGACAGCAATATAGGACAGACCCCTGCCCCTGGTCCCTCCCACTGGACACAGTATCCACGTTGCCTTCAACTTCCTCATCTGTAACATGGAGTAATAGTATCTGCCCTGATTTCTTAAAGGCTTGTATAAGACAAGGCACATGAAGCCCTTGGAAACTCTAAGCATGACTCTACCAGTATCTCATTTAATAGCCAGGACTGTTGGCTCCCACGGTAAGCGGAACTGCTGCCACTCTGGGCTTAAGGGCTGGCCGCTCTCTCCTTCCTTCCTCCTTTGTAGAAGGCTTGGGCTGGGCACGTGTAACGGTGTGGCAGTTCCTGAGTGGGACACTTCAGCACCCCATAGAACGTGCTCGCGCACCTGCCAGTTGTAGTACAGGTGGCACAGTTTGAAGGTCAGTTCCTGCATGTTGTCCCGCCTGAGGCCATTGTCATCATAGATGAGGTTGTAGTAGGCGGGGCTGATAGAGACCTCCGTGGCCGCCTGGCTGATCAAGTAAAAGTCATACCTGCGGGGAAGCGGAGCAAGTGTGGGCACGATGCACCCGTGACTGTCTGTGTTGGTGACTGATTTTCCAGTGTACTTGCCACCCAGGGCGCGTTGCCTCTGAATTCACGACAGTGCCGAGTGGGGGGTTCTGTAAAGTGTGACTTCTTTCGGTAAGGACACGCAGCATGCGCTTCTTCCTGCCCACAGCCACCGACAGTCTGGAGCTGGGAACCACACTGTGGACGTGGTTAAAAGGGGAAAAGTAAAGGTCGTATACATGTTACTAGAACAAAAGTTAAAAATAAAAATAGGATGGTACATCACAGTTGACCCTGATGTGAATGATGGACTGCAGTTAATAGCACAATTATAAGAACGTTCTTCCATGAATTGTAACAAATGTACCACACTAATGGGGGGTTACGGGGGAAAATACACCATAATGTAAACTGTGGACTGTAGTACAATTATAATATTCTTTCATCGATTGTAATAAAGGCACCACACTAATGCAAAGTGTTAATAATGGAGGGGGAGGCTTATATGGGGACACTATTTTTTGCATGATTTTTCTGTAAACTTACAATCTTTAATTAAAAAATAAAAAATAAAAATAAGGAGAGCAAAAAACAAACCACACAGCTTTCTACTTATTTTTAAATTTTTTAAAAAAATTAAATAAAGAGAATTCACTAGGAAAACACCATAAAACAGAAAATAATTTTTCCTCCTCCTTAAGATACATACGATTTTTAAACTAGGGATTTTCCTCATTTGTTACAGAAGTTGTGGTATGCCAAGTCAATTGTCTAGTTTATGATCTGCAAGAGAGAGAGTTAGTAGGACAAGGGAAACCACTTGGCACCTCTGAAGGAAGATTATCCAGAATTATACATGAAGCCAGGAGAGTTTTTTGTTTTTGCTTTACTTTTATTTATTTATTGCCATTTGCAATAGTCACCCTAATTTTCACCTGCAATCTTCCTCCCAGTTATTTCTAAGTATCTAAGCAAGAATCTCAAGTCCCTCTTACTCCTCAAATCATCCTTGCTGAATCAGGCACAACTCATGCCTGGGTGGGTGAGTGGATGGACCAAATGTGCTGAGTCACCAAGTGTTAAGTCAGTATTGAGTAATGCCAAGGTCAAATCCAAGTTGTGCCATCTTGGAAGGAACCTCTAGGATGCAAGGGTCAGTGTGAAACTTATCTTTAAACATTTTAATTATTTTTAAAATTTCATTATGAATGCTTTTAGCATTGTAACATTTTAAACTTGACATGAAAGTACAAGAAAAGTAACTGGTCCTCACTTCAGCAGCTACATTTACTCCCACTTCCCTAAACTGCACATTTGTGATAGCGGATACAGTCCCTTGAAGTCAGGGAGAGACACTCTGGTGGGGCTGAAGGTGATGCAGCCTCCAGCCATGGGGGTTTCCCTCCTCTCTGACCATAGCTGACCAAGGTGAACTCCTCATTCCGCTGCATCTGGCTGATGGTGCCACTGCATGGAGACACCTACAGACTGAGCTTTGTGCACTGCTTGGATGAGATGCTTTCCGAATATTTTAAGAAGCAGATTTAAGAGTATTGTCCTCCCCATTTTCCATTTCTAATATTTTTCTCGCATTGCTGCTTCACATAATCACTTTGGAAAATTCCATACCGAACCTAGAAATGTGGTAAAGGAGCAATGAGCTTGGTGTTTCAGGTTGTCACCTCACCTGCAATTCAGCTTCTGCTGCACCTTCCAAGGACCTAAACTGTGCATCAAAGCCTGCAATTCAGGGCTTTGCCCATGTGTTGGTTTGGGCCTTGAATTTGGGCTTGTTTTTTCCAGATTTATGAATACTTGTGGAATGTCTTCACCTGTCAGCATTGATTCTCCAGAGGACCCCTGCCTTTCTCCAGGGCCCACTGCAGCATCCCCAAAGTTTCCAACCACCACTATTTACATCACATCATCCCAAATACCCTACAGGGAAAATCAGCCCACCTGTGATCACATGATGCAGAAACAGGGAGAGACTGAATCGTGTGGAAAAAATAAAACTAGATATAGTTGTGTTTGGTAGCTACAGTTGATTGTGCAATGATTGGGAGTGTCGTGGAAAGAATATTCCGTACCTGGCATTTGAGCTGGACTCTGTCACACTGCTCAGCAGACGTGGAACTTCATACTCGACCAGTGTTTTGAGCTGACCATCCCCCACACCATCGCGGTACACAAAGTGCTGGCAAAGCATGGTTGTGATTGTACCACTTTTTAAGTGCTCCTGCAGAATTCAGTATTAGTAAGAGAAGAATAGCTTGTCCAGTGCCAACAAAGAATAGAACTCTCAAATATTTTGATGTTTAAGTAAGTTTGCTATTTAGGACCCTGTAAAATATGGTAATATTTAATTTGGGTTGTATTTTGCAATAATATAAAACTGGGTAACTTTAGGGAGCATTCCTTTATCTCTGCTATTTGAGGAATCCTTGTGGTTTGCTTCCGTGTCATAGGATATTCTTAAATTTAGCATATCTCTTCAGTAAAATTTAAATATTTAAATAATAAATTAAAATTTAATCCTTTCAAAAGGCATAAAATCCCCCAAACCAAATTAAAGCCAATTTAGGTTCTTCAAGTCTTTGCATTCTTTCAACAGATACGGATGGGATAGATTTGTGTCATTTTCTTCCCTAGTGAGCATAACTATGAAAACATAAGAAAATTACTTGGCTGCTCCCCTGCAAACCTCTCTTCACACTGACTCACCCAATCAGATTCCAGTTCCCACTGATGAGATGAACTCTGAAAACACTTCCACCCACTCTATCTATAAACTGCCTAAAAAGCAGAGACCAAACAGCAACTCCTACGCAACAGAATCCTTTTATAACAACTGCTAAAAAAGTTATCAGTTTTTAAAATGAGGGGAAGTACTATGATGCCATAGTCCTTTTCATGTATAATATTGCACAATTGTTTTAGAAGAGTTCATTGTCCAGGAAATTCACTTTAGGTCTAATGAAGTTTATCCTATGTCCAAGTTCATTACCAAAACATACCTCCTCACATTCACTGTTTTCAGAAAAACCATTTACATACCCCCCCACCCAGGTTTACAGATGGGAAAATGTCTCTCAGGAGAGGGGGGTGGCTCGTGGTGTCACACTGCTAGTGAGTGGCAAAATCAGAGCTGCCCAGGACTTGCAAGGATGCACGTCCCATGGAGAAGGCAGCCGCCCTCATCCATCATCTTCTCAAACATGCATCCCCATCTCTGTTTCTCGACTGAACCTGGCTCTGTTACCACCCCAGTCCCTGCAGGGTGGGTCTCTTTGGGCTTTCAACATGCTTGCCAGTTCCACAGCATCAGGCCTCTCCCTCCTGAAGTTGTGTTATCATCCACAGACAAATGCAGGTTCTAGGGAGCCAGGCAACCCCTGAGCCAGCACGAAGACTTGGGGCATACTGATGGGGTGACGGCTGACATGAGCAAGCTCAAGGGCAGTGGGCATGGGGACCCTACTGTCTGGAGGGACTGTTTCTGGACCCCACCAACCTTGTTAGGGTTTTAATACCAATCATGAAAACTTTTAAGCAATCTGCAATATTGGTCGTCATTCTCTGAAGGATACAGCGGGAAAACCACCTAAAGTAAGCAAACAGCAGAAAGTTCAGCATCAGATTTATACAATAAACATGGATTAGTATTAAATTAAGAAGTAGACATTATGAATAAAAATCAATGTTCATCATTTGATATATACTATATGGTCACAATTATATTAAAAGCCTTCCTCTCCTCTGGCCCTGCTACTGCCCCCCAAAAATCTAGGAATTTACTAAAAAAAGAATCTAAACCCTAGTGGGTGGGTACAGATATATATTGTTTCAAATCCTTGCTGTTATACTCACCAGCTCTGTGACTTTCCTATGTGATCTTAAGTCTGATTTTCCTCATATGCAAAAGGAGATTTGTAAGAATGTTACTATTGCATTCAGTTGTTGTAAAAATTAAATTACATGGAGCAGATATGGCTCAAGTAGTTGGGTACCTTTTTGTCAGATACGAGGTCCCAGGTTTGGTTCCTGGTGCTTCCTAAAGAAGATGAGCTGATGAAAAAGCAGACATAATGAGCAGGGAGCAGATGTGGCTAAAGCGGTTGGGCACCCACCTCTCACATGGGAAGTCCTGGGTTCAGCTCCCAGTGGCTCCTAAAGAAGACAAACAGATACGGTGAAGAGAGACAACAATGAGAAGGCACAATGAGCAGAGACAACTAGCAGGCACAGCGAGCAGACAATGAGCAGACATATGAGGGAGCTATTTTGGGCCTGAGGGGTGTGGAACAACTGACAGTTATTAACAATAGAATAAAGCAAAACATTAAAAAATAAATTACATAATATACAGTACTTAGCACAGGGCTTGGCCCATAGCAAACACTAATAGAGGCCATTATGTTATTATGGAAGAATTTATTAGGTTAGCTCATCTTCTACTTTCAAAATATTAAAAGATTCTCAAGCATAAATTTCCATTTCCATAGGTAAGCCTTAGCATGACAACTTACCTAGATTTCAGAAGCAATTTCAGGCATTTGGAAAATGAAGATTGTGACTTAGTGGTAGGTAACAACATTATTTCTACATTTCTCTGAAAAGGAGCAATAATAGTGACACAATGAGGAAAGCTGCTAACAAATCAAAAGTCCTTTTGTTGTAGCAGAAATGAGACTTAGATGATGAGAAAGCCCAAACAGCATTCAGAGAGATGGAAGAACAAAGTTTTATTATGCACTGGTCCAGAGGAGAATTCAGTCTCCAAATCCTGAACCCCTAACATCACTTTTTATGGGGTTATGTAGGTTCTTGTTCATTGGCTAATGGATTGCTGGGCAAGCAGGCAAATTCTTTAAGCAAGTGGGCAGGCAGAGTTTATAAAAGCAAAAAAAAAAAAAAAAGCAAGTTTAGCTTATCTCCCTACAGCAGAGGACCTTGGGCAGATGAGGAGGAGAGGAGCCAAGGAGCCATTTATCTTTCTGAAGCGGTGGGTTTCAGAGAAAATTTATCCTCCTGAAGCTCGGAGTTTCAGAGAAAAGGGGAGAGGAGCCATTATCTTTCTGAAGCTGTGGGTGTCAGTAAAGGAGTGGGGGGATCGGGGCTGCAATATCTTCTTCATCACTTTATCTACTTGATTAAGGAACTAACATATATAAAAGGGATCTCATATAGCCTGGGTCATCTATTTTTGTCATGTGAAAGGTGTTAACATCCATGAAGAAATACATGCCACTGGAGCCTTCATTTCAGAGCTCTCAACTACAGCAGGTTCCTTCCTCAAAAGTTGGGGGCAGAGGTGTAAAGTTAATCTCCAGCTGTCCAGCTCACCTCATAACTCGCTACGTGCTGTGGTTAATTTACAGAAGTGGTCTTTTGTCAGTGGTGTGTATAAACCTATAGGCCAGTGGGTATTTGTCTGCATCAGCTCTTTGAAGTAATGTAGATGCTTTCACCATTGCTACTTGTTTCTGCACACACTGAGAATGTTCCACAAAAGTGTTATAGTTGCATTGTCCAATGCAGTTTTGATACATGGTGCAGGAGAATCTACCTAGCAGGAGGTAGCTTCTTACAGGGATGCCTCTATTGTTGGCTTTAGTGTTAGGTACAGAAATAAAGTGAAGTTGTAGATGCAGGCCAGGCATACTGCTACTTTTCCTGTTTCCCTCAATCCTAAATAAATACCTGACCAGAAACTTAATGGAGTAAATCAAATTGCTTAAGTCTAGGTAGAAAACATTTTGCAAACAGCTCCTACAGCCTGGAAACAAATTGTTTAGTTACTGAATATGGAAACACTTTTAACTAAATTGAATGAGTACTAGGAGCCAGTTGTTGACACCATACTTCCTGTCCCTAATTCTGCAATTCTGCCTATGCTTTTAACATCTGTGTGAGAACCAACCACATCAGGTATCTGTAAACATCATAACAAAAACAAGTATGTGTTGAGCATTTACCAAGTACTTTATCTTATAAAATTCCCATGGCTGCCCTATGAAACAGGCACCATTATTAACCCCATGTTTTAGATAACTACACTGAGGCACAGTGAGGTTAAATAACTAGACCTTGGTCACAGGATAAATCCAGGCAATCAGATTCCAAAGCTGCAGTTCTTGAAATAATATGTGTAAATTATCTATCCCAGTGCAGACACTCAGAAAATAAATGCCAAGGAAATTCTGTAAGCCCATCATTTTGAAAATATAAATGTCATGTGACTAAGAGCTTGCCCTGATGAATGCATAAAAGTAGTTTTTGATGCTGCTGCATATTACCCCAATATTATCAATAACATTTTAAATGGAATAAGCATAGATTATGAAATTAAATGGTGTTGATATTTTAAAACCAAATGAATAGAAACTATGCCTTAATGTTATGGTCTTTAGCTAAAGCCCCAATACACTAAATACTTGAAGTCCCTATTAGAGTAATTCTAAATGTACCTGGTGATTCTGGGGTTAACACTCGCCACAAATCCAACCACCACCATTGCCCCAGTCAGTATACACTTACAGAAGTCAATACCAACCATCATTATGGACTTTAACTGCAAAATTAAAATTTCCAAAAGTTAATGGCTATGGACTAGAGTAGACTTACTGGTATTCTGTTATAGACATATTGTGATTCATGCAATGGAAGCAATTACAACATTAATGTGGAGCCAGTGGCCACCGGACACTTTAGGGGGAGGGAGAGGGGAAAGCAGTTGTAATATAGGAGCTTTTTCAGGACTTGGGAATTATCCTGAGTGACATTGCAATGACAGATATACACCATTTTATATCATTATACAACATGCAGAACTGTGTGTGAGAAAGTGTGGTCTACAAATGTGAACTATGGTCCATGCTTAGTGGCAAAGCCCGAGGATGTGTATATCTATTGCAGGGATATGCCACACTAATGAAAGATGTTTATGTGGGAGGTTGTGGGAGGAGTGGGAGGTAAGGCATATGGGAATCCCTACAATTTTTGTGTAGCATTTATGTAATTTAAGTATCTTTTAAAAATAAAAAAATAAATTATTACTTAAAAAAAGTTAATGGGATGAAGTATTCCCACAAGCAATGATTTAATTTGAAGTTTTCAGAAAACTATCCCAAGTTACAAAATTATTTAAGTTATGCAGTGTGTCAGGGAGATCAAGGTTATATGAGATGGATTATTAACTCAGAAACAAAGAGACAGCAGCAGGGAAGGATAAGGTATATATTTGGAGGGAAGGACAGTGTATGTACTTGGAGGGAAAGACAGGGCATTTACATGGGAGGAAGGATAGTGTATGTACTCAAGGGAAGGAGAGGGTATGTACTCAGGGGAAGGATAGGGTATGTACTTGTGGGAAGGACAGGGTATGTACTTGAGGGAAGAACAGTTTTGTACTAGAGGGAAAGACAGTGTATTACTCGAAGGGAAGGACAGGGTATGTACTTGGAAAGAAGGACAGGGTATTTACTTCAGGGAAGGAAAGTTTATATACTCGGAGGAAGGACAGGACATGTACTTGAAGGAAGGACAGGGCATGTACGTGAGGGAAAGACAGGGTATGTACTAAGGGGAAGGACAGGGTAAGTACTCAAGGGAAGGAAGTGTTTATACTTGCAGAAGGGACTGGGTATATACTTGCAGGAAGGACAGGGTATGTACTTGAGGGAAGGACAAGGTATGTATTTGAGGGGAGGACAGGGTATATACTAGAGGAAAGATAGGGTATGCACCTGAAGAACAGGTTATATACTTGGAGGGAAGGACAGGGTATATACTTGGATGGAAGGACACGGTATGTACTCCGGAGAAGGATAGGGTATATACTTAGAAGGAAGGACAGGGTATGTACTTGGAGGGAAGGACCGGGTATGTACTCAGGGGAAGGACAGGGTATGTACTTGGGGGAAGGAGAGGGTATATACTTGGAGGAAAGGACATGGTATGTACTTGGAAGGAAGAACAGGGTATGTACTTGGAGGGAAGGACAGAGTATGCACATGAAGAAAGGAGAGGGTATGTACTCAGGGGAAAGGACAGGGTAAATACACTGGGGAAGGATTGGGTATGTACTTGGGGGAATGACAGGGTATGGACTCAAGTGAGGTACAGGGTATGTACTCAGGGCAAGGACAGGTTATGTACTCTGGTGAAGGAAATGGTATCTAATTGAGGGACAGACAGGGTATGTACTTGAGGGAAGGACAGAGTATGTACTTGTGGGAAGGACAGGGTATGTACTTGAGGGAAGAACAAGGTATGTACTTGAGGGAAGGGTCGTTTATATACTTGGGGAAAGGAGAGGATATGTACTTAAAGGGAAGCACAGGGTACATAGTTGAGGGCCGGATAGGGTATGTACTTGAGGGAAGGACAGGGTATGCAACTAAGGAAGGACAGGGTATGTACATGAGGAAGGCAGGGTATGCAGTTGAGGGAAGGAGAGGGTATGTACTTGGGGGAAGGACAGGGTATGTACTGGAAGGGAAGGACAGGGTATGGACACAAGTGAAGTACAGGGTATGTACTCTGTGGAAGGACAGGGTATGTACTTGCTTAAAGGAGAACATATGTTCCTCGCGGAGAGACAGGGTATGAGCTCGAGGGAAGGACATGGTATGTACTTGGGGGAAGAACAGGGCTTGTACTTGAGGGAAAGTCATGGTATGTACTTGGAAGGAAGGACAGTGTGTGTATTCTGGGGAAGGACAGGGTATGTACTCAGGGGATGGACAGGAGATGGACTTGTAGGGAAGGACAGGGCATGTACTCAGGAGGAAGGTGAGGGTATGTACCTGGGGGAAAGACAGGGCATGTACTTGGAGGGAAGGACTGGGTATATACTTGAGGGCAGGACAGAGGATGTACTTTAGGGAAGGACAGAGCATGAACTTGAGGGGAGGTCAGGGTATGTACTTGAGGAAAGCAAATGTATGTACTTGAAGGAAGGACAGGATATATACTTGAGGGAAGAATGGGTTATGTACTTGGGGAAAGGACAGGGTATGTACTTGAGGAAAGGACAGCTTCTGTACTTGAAGGAAAGACAGGGTATGTACTTTTGGGAAGGACAGGGTGTGTACTTGAGGGAAATACAGGGTATGTAGTTGTGGGAAGGACAGAGTATGTACTTGGGGAAAGGACAGGGTATGTGCTTAAGGGAAAGAGAGGGTATGTATTTGAGGGAAGGAGAGTGTATATACTTGAAGACAGACAGGGTATGTACTTGAGGGAAGGACATGATATGTGCTTGGGGGAAGGACAAGGTATGTACTCAGGGGAAGGACAGGGTATGTACTTGGCAGAAGGACAGGGTATGTACTTTAGGGAAGGAAAGGGTGTGTGCTCGGGCAAAGAACAGGGTATGTGCTTCAGGGAAGGATGGGGTATATAACTGGAAGGAAGGACAGGATATGTACTTGGAGTGAAGGACAGGGTATATATTCGGGGGAAGGAGAGGGTATACATTCGGGGGTAGGACATTATAAGTACTTGGCAGAAGGAGAGCGTATGTACTTGGAGGGAAGGACAGAGTATGTACTCAGGGGAAGGACAGGGTATGTACTTTGGGGCAGGACAGGGTATATATTTGTGGCAAGGACAGGATACGTACTCAGGGGAAGGACAGAGTATGTACTTGATGGAAGGACAGGGTATGTACTTGGACGGAAAGACATGGTATGTACTCGGGGCAAGGACAGGGTAGGTACTGAAGGGATACGACAGGATATGTTCTTGGAGGGAAGTACAGGGTAAGTACAAGGAGGGAACACAGGGAATGTATTCGAGAGAAGGACAGAGTATGTACTCAGAGGGAAGGAGTGGGTATGTATTTGAGGGAAGGGCAGGGTATGTACTAGGTGGAAGTACAGATAAAGTACTCTAGGGAAGGAGATGGTATTTATTCTGGGGGAAGTACAGGTTATGTACTCTGGGGAAGGACAGGGTAAGTACTCGAGAGAAGGAGAGGGTATGTACTTGGGGGAAGGGCAGGATATGTACCTGAGGGCAGGAGTGTGTATGTACTCAGGAGTAAGACAGTGCATGTCATTGAGGGAAGGACAAGGTATGTACTTGAGGGAAGGACAAGGTATGTACTAGGGGGACAGACAGAGTAAGTACATGAGGGACGGACAGGGTATGTACTTGCGGGAAGGACAGGGTATGTACTTGAGGGAAGGCCCGGTTATATACTTGGGGAAAGGACAGGGTATGTACTTGAGTGACAGAGAGGGTAGTTACTTGAGGGAAGGACAGGGTATGAACTTGATGGTAGGACAGGGTGTGTCCTTGAGGGAGGACAGGGTATATACTTGATGGAACGAAAGGTTATGTACTAGAGGGAAGGAAAGGGTATGCACTTGAGGGAATGATACTGTATGTTCTCAGGGGAAGGCCAGAGTCTGTACTTGAGGGAAGGACAGGGCATGTACTTGAGGGAAGAACAGGGTATGTACTTGAGGGAAGGACAGGGTATGTACTTGAGGGAATGATACTGTATGTTCTCAGGGGAAGGCCAGAGTCTGTACTTGAGGGAAGGACAGGGCATGTACTTGAGGGAAGAACAGGGTATGTACTTGAGGGAAGGACAGGGTATGTACTTGAGGGAAGGACATGACATGAACTTGGCAGAAGGACAGTGTATGTACTTGAATGAAGGATAGGGCATGTGTTTTAGGGGAGGACAGTTTATGTATTTGGGGAATGACAGGATATGTACTCGAGGGAAGGACACTGTATGATTCCTCAGGGGAAGGACAGGGTGTGTACTCAGAGGGAAGTACAGGGTATGTACTCAGGGTAAGGACAGGGTATGTATGCAGGGGAAGGACAGGGTATGTATGCAGGGGAAGGACAGGGTATGTACTCAGGGAGAAGGACAGGGTATATACTTGAAGGAAAGACAGGGCATGTACTTGAGGGAAGGACAGAACATGTAGTTGAGGGAAGTACAGGGAATGTACTAGGGAGAAGGACAGGGTAAGTCCTCAAGGGAAGGACAAAGTATATACTTGAGGAAAGGAGAGGTTATGTACTCGATGGAAGGACAGGGTATGTATTTGATGGAAGGACAGTGTATGTACTCGAATAAGGACATGGTATGTACTTGAGGGAAGGACAGGGTATATACTTGTGTGAAAGACAGGGTCTATACTAGGAGGGAAGGGCAGGGTATGTACTCGGGGGAAAAACAGTGTATGTACTTGGAGGGAAGTACAGGGTATGTACTTGGAGTGAAGGACAGGGTATGTTCTCAGGGAGAAGGACAGGTTATGTACTCTTGGGAAGGACAGAGTATGAACTTGGGAGGTGGTGTGGGTATGCACCCAGGGGAAGGACTAAGTATGGACTTGGACGGAAGGAAAAGGAAAGTACTCGGGGGAAGGACAGGGTATGTACTTGGGGCTGGACAGGGTATGTATTTGGAGGGAATGACAGGTTATATACTCAGGGGGAAGTGTAGTGTATGTAGTCGGGGGAAGGACAGGGTGTGTACTTAAGGGAAGGATTGGCTAAGTACTCCAAGGGAAGGAAAGGGTATGGACTTGAGGGAAGGACAGGGTATGTACTCGGGGAAAGACAGGGTGTGTACTTAAGGAAGGACAGGTCATGTACTTGAGAGAAGAACAGGGTATATACTTGAGGGAAGGACAGGGCATGTATCTGAGGGAAAGTCAGGATATGTACTTCGAGGGAAGGACAGGTTATGTCCTCGGAGGAAGGAAAGGGCATGTTCTCGGGAGAAGGACAGGGTATGTACTCGGTGGAAGGACAGTGTTTGTACTCGGGGAAAGGACATGATATGTACTAGTGGGGAAGGACAGGGCATGTACCGGAGGGAAATTCTGGGAATGTACTTGAACATGGGAATGGATTTGGAGGGAGGTACATGGTATGTACTCAGCGGTAAGGACAGGGCACATACTTGTGGGAAACCCAGGGTATGTACTTGGAGGTAAGAACAGAGTATGTACTCTAGGGAAGGGTAGGGTATGTACTCCCGGGAAGGACAGGATATGGTATTGGAGGGAAGGACAGGATATTTACTTGGATGAAGGACAGGGTATGTAATTGGAGGGAAGACAAGTATATACTTGGGGGGAAGGACAGGGTAAGCACTCAGTTGAAGGATAGGGTATGTACTCGATAGGGTATGTAACCTGTACTAGGAAGATAGGCTAAGTAATCTGAGGGAAAGAAAGGATATGGACTTGAGGGAAGGACAGTGTATGCATTTGGAGGAAGGACATGGTATGTACTCTGGGGAAGGACAGGGTATGTACTCGGTGGAAGGACAGGGTATGCACTCGAGGGAAGGACCCGGTGTATACTAGTGGGGAAGGACAGGACATGTACCTAAGGGAAAGACAGGGTATGTACTTGCAGGGAAGGACAGGGTATGTACTCAGAGGAAGGACAGGGTATGTGCTAGGCGGGACAAGGTATGGATTTGGAGGGAAGGACATGGTATGTACTCGGGGGAAAGGACGGGGCAGGTACTTGAGAAAAAGTCTGTGTATGTACTTGGAGGGAAGGACAGGTTATGTCCTCGGAAGAAGGGCAGGGTTTGTACTAGGGGGAAGGACAGAGTATGGATTTGGAGGGAAGGACAGTGCATGTACTTGGTAGGAAGCAAAGGCATGTACTTGAGGGAATGTCAGGGTATGTACTTGGAGGGAAGAGCATAGTTTATTCTCAGTTGAAGGACTGGGTTTGTACTTGGGGGAAGGACAGGGTATGGACTTGGAAGGAAGGGCAGGAAATGTGCTGGGGGAAGGACAGGGTAGGTACCTGGGGGAAGGACAGGGTGTGTACTTAGAAGGAAGGACAGGGTATATACTTGGAGGGAAGGGTAGGGTAGGTATTTGGAGGGAAGGACAGGGTATATATGTGTAGGGTAGGACAGGGTAAGTACATGGGGGAAGGACATGGCATGTACTCAAAGGAAGCATAGGCTATGTACTCCAAGGGAAGGAAAGGGTATGGACTTGAGGGAAGGATAGTGTGTGTACTCAGGGGAAGGACAGGATATGTACTTGAGGGAAGGACAGAGCAGGTAGTTGAGGGAGGGACAAGGTATGTACTAGAGGGAAGGACAGGGTAGGTACTTGGTTGATGGACAGGGTATATACTTGGAGGGAAGGACAGGATATGTACTTGGAGGGAACTACTGGGTATATACTCTCAGGAAGGCTGGGTATGTACTTGGGGGAAGGACAGGGTATGGATTTGGAGGAAGGACATGGCATGTACTCAGGGGGAAGGACAGGGCATGTACATGTGGAAAAGTCAGAGTATGTACTTGTAGGGAAAATCAGAATATGTACTCGGGGGAAGGACAGGGTATGTACTCAGGGGAAAGACAGGGTGTGGACTTGTAGGGAAGGACAGTGCATGTACACGGTGGGAAGGACAGAATATGTACTTGGTGGAAAGAACAGTTTATGTACTTGGAGGGAAGGACATGTTATATACTCAGGGGAGGGACAGGGCATCTACTTGAGGGAAGGACAGAGTATGTACTCGGAGGGAAGGTCAGGGTATGTATTCGAGGGAAGGAGAGGATATGTACTTGGTGGAAGTACAGTTTATGTACTCGAGGTAAGGACATGGTACATACTAGTGGGGAAGGACAGGGCATGTGCTGGAGGTATAGTCATGTTATGTTCTTGGTGCAAAAGACAGGGTATGTACTTGGAAGAAGGATAGGGAATGTACTCAGGGATAAGGACAGGGCATGTACTTGTGGAAATCCCAGGTTAAGTACTTGGAGGGAAGAACAGAGTATGTACTTGGGGGAAGGGCAGGTTATATACTCAGGGGAAGGACAAGGTATGGACTTGGAGGGAAGGACAGGGCATGTACTCAGCCAGGAGGACCGGGAATGTACTCGGGTGAAGGACAGAGTATGTAATTGGAGAGAAGGACAGTGTATATACTCGGGAGGAAGGACGGGTAAGCACTCGGGTGAAAGACAGGGTATGTACTTGAAGGAAGGATATGCTTATCGAGGGAAGGAAAGGGTGTGGACTTGAGGGAAGGATAGTGTATGTATTCGAGGGAAGCCCAGGGTATGTACTTGGTGAAAGGACAGGATATGCACTTGAGGGAAGGTCCCGGTGTTTACTAGTGGGGAAGGACAGGGCATGTACCTGAGGGAAAATCAGGGTAAGTACTTGCAGGAAAGAGCGGGGTATGTACTCAGAGGAATGACAAGATATGTATTCTGGGAAAGGACAGGGTATGGATTTGGAGGGATGGGCATGGCATGTACTCAGGGGGAAGGACAGGGCATGTGCTTGAGAGAAAGTCATGGCATGTACTTGGAGGGAAGGACAGGTTATGTCCTTGGAGGAAGGACAGGGTATGTACTCATGGGAAGGACAGGGTATGGATTTGGAGTGAAGAACATGGCATGTACACGGAGGGAAGGACAGGGCATGTACTTGAGGAAAGGACAGGGCATGTAGTTGAGGGAAGTACAGGGTAAGTACTTGGGGGAAGGACAGGGTAAGTCCTCGAGGGAAGGACAGGGGTACATGCTTGCAGGAAGGACAGGATATGTACTTGTGGGAAGGACAGGTTATATACTTGGGGAAAGAACAGTATATGCACTTGGAGGGAAGGACAGGGTATGTACTAGAAGGGAAGACAGGGTATGTACTTGAGGGAAGGCCAGGGTATGTACTCAGAGGTAAATATTGGGTATGGACTTGAGGGAAATGCAGGGTATGTACTCAGGAGAAGGACAGGGCTTGTATTCATGGAAAGGACAGGTCATGTACTTGAGGGAAGGACAGGGTATGTGCTAGAGGGAACGAAAGAGTAAATACTCAAGGGAAGGACAGGGTATGTATTTGTGGGAAATTCAGTGTGTGTACTTGCAGGAAGCACATGGTATGTGCGGTTTTTGTTGTTGTTTTTAATTTTTTAAAAATATTTTAAAGATCCTTAGATTACGTAAATGTTACACAAAAATTACAGGGATTCCCATGTTACCACCTCCCACAATCTACCTCATAAACATCTTTCATTAGTGTGGCACATCACCTGCAATGGATATACACATCCTGGGGCTTTGCCACTAAGCATGGGGCATAGTTCACTTTGTAGACCACACTGTCTCCCACACAGTTCTGTATGTTATATGCTGATGAAAAATGGCCTGTATCTGTCTTTGCAATGTCACAGTATAATTCCTAAGTCCCAATAAAGCCCCTGTATTTCAATTGCTTTTCCCTCTCCCAGTCCAGAAAGCATCTAGTGGTCACTGGCTCCACAACAATGTTGTAATTTCTTCCATTTGTTTGAATCACAATATATCTACAACAGAATACCAGTAAGACCACTCTAGTCCATATTTCTTCCCACAATCCTGAGGAGTCTGGGATGGTGATGTCCACTCCACCTCCATGTGAGAGGGGTCTTATATATCATGGATAAGATAGATGGGATTATCCTGCTTGCAGCTGCAGACTCTCTCCTTTCCCTGGGATGGCCATTGTCCATCATCTCTTTGCCAGGTGACTTGGGTGAGTCCATTGAGCTGCAGAGTAGGAGTTGCAGCTCCACCAAGATTCTAGGCACAGCTGGCACATGGGCAGGCCAAAGGCTCCAGTCTCTGGAAGTACACCTACAAACTCCAGCACCACATAAATGTTTGAATAGAAATGACTGATGGACTATATGCAAGGAGGACTTATTTGTGTCCAACTCTGTCACTCTCAGGAGCACAGATTCCAAAGTATAGCCCACTGATAAGGCATCAATCTCTGGAGCTGCCCCCCCCCCCTATTTTGGACCTGGGTGTCTCCAGCGCCCTCAGGATCCCCTCTGCTTGGGGTGATATCCACTTTGGTGTTCTATGAGATCCTATCCACTTTGGTGTTCTATGAATTGTGCATAAGCGTTACTTCTGGGATGACCTCCCGACTCTCTTTGAAGTCTCTTAGCCATATGAACTCATTTCTCTTTACCTTTCACTCTTTTATTCAAGGTCTTTTTCCAGGTGTATTGTAAGTTGGCATTTGGTAGTAATCCCTCGTTGCCAGGGAGGCTCATCCCTGGGAGGCATATCCCACACTGGGGGGAAGGTAATGCATTCATTTGCTGAGTTTGGCTTAGAGTGAGGCCACATTTGAGCAACAAGGAGGCTCTCAGGTGGCAACCCTTAGGCACCCCATAACAATAGGCTAAGTTTCAATTGCAAGAGCAAAGACTCATAAGGCTATTCATCAATATCAAGGGCCCGTAAGTGGACCATCCTCTTTTGCGAGACACTGCCCCTGCACTTGGGAGACTGTTGCTGCTCCCTTGGAGAATGTGGCAGAGCTCTCCACGCTGGGAATTCAGTATTCTCTCATTTATTGAGTGATTCTCCACCCACAGTGACCATGTCCCACCACTTGATCATTTGAACGATCTTATGTATCTTTTATGTATGTTCCAGTGAACATCCTCCCATGAAATCCCCATCCCTGACACCCCCCACCAATGATCCTCTCCTGCCCTCATTGTACCCTTTTGTTATCCAAAACTTCCTTAAAGATGAAGCCCATATAATAGCCAAATACAATTAATAGTGAAATGAAATAATAAGTTTAAATGTAAGAGATAAAATACATGGAAACTTAAAAAAAATAAAAATAAAATAAAATTAATGGATTGGGATATTCAAAAAATGGGAAAAATTATTTTAAAAATAAAAAAGAAACATTTTTAAAAACATTTTTCCTTTTATCAATGCATTATCCAGTGTCCAGTCTGTACCGTGGCACCTTCCCCCT
>JAQZBX010044002.1:0-15045 GCA_029593785.1 Cabassous unicinctus
ACTAAAGGTGGGGAGAGAAACCCCTCTGCATTATAAAGGGAAGATTTTGCCAAATTTTAAAAAACGAGGCAGAGAGGAAGACAATCATGAAATTATGGCCTAGCCTGGTTTTACTGTCATCATTGAGGTAAAGATATGGTTTGCACCTAGTAAACACTTCGATTCCATTCCACAAGGCATTCTTAGGAAGAATCTAGAAGAGTAAGGGGATATTGAGCAGAGTTGGTGACTTTTCAGCAATAACCAAGAAAGACAAATCCAGGGTGTGCAGAAAAGGAGCTGTATCTGCTTCGTGGTTTAGAGGTTGGGTTTTAGAATTCGACTGTATTTGGATACCGCCTTTACCAGGAATTGTGTAAGGTTAGGCTGGTCATCAAACACTCTGAGTCTTAGAATGGGGAAAATCAGAGTTCCTACCTCACAGGATCATTATGAACAATCATGTAAGGCTCAGACAGTAAGTGTTCAATAAATGTTGGCTGCCTTTATGAGGATTATGATTATAATGATGACAAATCAATCCTAGATCCATCATATGCAACTGTTCCAGTAACAACTTTGGTAAAGGAATTAAGACCCCATTGATGAAATCTGCTGGTGATAATCAGGTGGGGCTGTTAGTAATGCTTGACGACCAGGTTTCTTAAATTGAGGTCACCCTTTAGCAAAGTCCTTGTAGTATATTCTGGAATGGAGAGAGGTCAATGGCATCTCTACATCTCCAAATTAAGATAACCATTTTTCATGCTATCAGAATGGGTGATGAGACTTAGGGTATCGTCCAGTTCTAGTAGCCTAACAGTCACCTGGTCCAATCGTTTTTAGCCATGGAATGCACTTTTCAAAAGGGGTCTTATTTGTAAGCTCAAAAACGGAGGATCTGCTTGCTCCATTGTGAAGCCAATGCTGTTTTTTGGTTTTGTTTAGGGGCTGGGGTGGAAGAGGACACACATTCTGAACACGCTGTTCAAGTAAACAAGCCATCCGTCCTGAAGACTCATCCGTCTTCTAAGAGGATTCCTTGAATTCCTTTCCAACCCAGAAGATGTTCTTTAGCATGACTTGGAACAAGAAGGAAATGCCTCTTCTTGTATTTGAAACAGAAAGTGAAATCTGTCGCTTTTAATGGGGACAGCTATAAAAGTCACTTACAATAACTTCCCTAAAGGATTCTTGGTCATTGATTGTCTTGTCTTCTACACATCCAGATTGATTCAAGTAGTGGTAGTTTGCCGGCACAGATAAATAAAATTCTTCTGTTAAAAAAGCAAACAAGAACATATTATCAACTGCCACTTAGCTGGCCAGGATAAGACAAAATCCAAAGAGTTTTTGCTTTGGGAGTTTACACAAAGAGCACGTAAGTAATTCTTTATTCTTTACTGAACCCAATTAAGATAATAGACTTCCCTCTTAATGATTAACTAGGGAAAATAAAGGGAATTTAACCAAATGGGACAGTGGAAAAAGCCACTGAAAAAATGCCAAGGATACTGTTTTTTTTGTCTTCTCTCAAAAACTGAATGTTTAAAAAAAGTTAACTTTATTCAGGTGTGAATTAAAATTAAAACCAGTTGCAATGTATTATATATTTTTCACAAATACCCTGTGAATCAGAAATGTACCAAGATAAAAAAAAAAAATTTAAGATTTCTCTACTGATGCTATTCTCTCTACATCATCTGGCTCTGAGATGAATTCAACATCCTTTAGTACTCTCATAATATATATTTTCTATTTGTGGAATATAGATAAAGTTCAAAAGGTTGTCTTCCCATAGACTGATGTTTTTTAAATGAAAAAATGAGTTGCTAATACGCCTTTCTCTGCTGCTGCCCCACGCACCTTTCTCTTTATTCTCCAGCCCTGCCAGCAGTGCATAGAATATATGGTAATTCCTTTCCCCAGGATTCTGCCTTACTACTCGGTTCTGTGGAGATAAATCATATTTACATTCAGAGATGTTTCCTCTGCTTAATTAACACAAAGCAGTAACTTCTGAAAATCATAATCATAGAAGAAAATGGGAATTAAATCTTGGTACTTACTTTTTCTAATAAATCTTCATGTGAAAAGCAATGGCAAGTCAAGGAATAAAACAAGGCTATGACATGCTCCATTTGTCTTTAATATTCTATTCGTATCACAGCTTCTTGTGCCTTTGACATTGAGACTTCCAGTGCTCAAAGTCAACCAAAATAAACACAGGCTATTTCATCTAAATCCGAGTACAAACATGATACACTCTAGAACCTTCTCAGGGACCATATTATTTGTCAGAATTGATTTCAAACAATGAATAGCTGATGTTTGATGATGCATCTAATTTTTCAGATTATGGACATGATATCAGAAATTTCCCCCCAAAAAGTAGTTATCTCATAGAATAATTACTGAACCAAGCACGAGAATATTAGAGCAACAACCCGACAGAACCACAGAGAGAAATGGTTCACATTCTTTTTTGTCCTAACAATAAGCAAGAACAGTTTCCAGTTATACACTTAAATGCTACAGACAAAAACTAAATGAAACAGGATACAATCTACAATTCTCCCGCCCTGAATATTTCCCTTGTGGCAGATATTCAGCTGAACAAACTTCCCAAAGCGACTGGAGTTGTTGTTGTATACAGTCTTCGCATTGCCGAAAGCTTCCATGATCGGGCTGTGAAAGAAGTGGGGCAGCAGAGAGCATTAATGAGGACAGATCTAAAGACAGTAGGAGCATTTCCTGCAAATGTCAGAATACACAACTGCAAGACTCTGAAACCCACAGGACCAGCGGTAACTATGTTTATTTTCAGAGGAGACAGATATCGAAAACCCTTTTTGAAACGGGTTTATGATGCCTACCCCTTTTGAATGAGATTAAGGATCTTATAACTGGCAGTGCTGGCAAAGGATGCTACCCAGAATCAAGGAGACCACAAGGCTTATCCATTTGCAAATTAACCTTGGGCTAATTACACAGAAGCCAGGAATCACCCATAAAAAGCCCACTACCTAAATTCTAGAAACCAAAAAACTTCCAGCCCTGGAAATTCCACCAATTTATTGTATGCCCTTGGAGCAAATCATTTAACTTTTTGGAGTCTTTTCTTCAACTATAAAATAAGACCAAACTAGATCAGGGATAAACTGAAGAAAAGATCCAGATAGTAAATATTTTAGGCTTTGCAGGCCGTAGGTCTCTGTTGCAAATATTCAGCTCTGCCCCTGTAGCTTGAAAGCAGCTATAAACAATACGTGAATAAATCTGTATCCCAAGAAAATTTTATATTAACAAAACGGGTTACAGGATCAGGGCAGCAGGCTGTCCTTTGCAACCCCCAGACTCACCTGGAAATGATAGGATCCCTAAAGTCCCTACCCATTCTACAACCCTGTGAGGCACAACTCAGCCATAAGGCAATTACATGTTTTACGTGAAATTCAGACGATACCTCACAACACAGCCCGCTTTCCAAGTTCTGAGGCTCACTAACATGGGAAGTATCACCGACTGTCTGCCACAAGAGAGGCTGCGAAAACGCCCTTATCAAACACCATCCTGCTCACATCGAGCCTCCCGAGAGGCTGAAGGGAGCCTTGCTCACCTCCACGGTGACTGGAGGCTGAAATTTCACCTGATAACAAAGCCTCCAGAAAGCCAACCACCAGAATTTTTTTCTTCCAACTTCAGTACCATTCCCCTATCTAACCCAGGCCTTTCACGTGACGCTGGAGTCAGGGCTCTCAGGTAGGAATGAGGCCACAGAACATTCCGGAACATCGTTCAATCATCAGTGCAACCCTAGTCCAGTGGTGGAGGGTCAGGAGCCCCTTCAACTGGCAAGAGACGTTGCTGAGGTCACCAGAATTTGCTGTGAGCGTTTCAAGGGTTTTTCTTTAGGAGTTATAAAAGAGAAGTCAAGAAAAGGAGAAAATAACGCAACCAATTTTAACTCCTCCTCAAATAATCCGTACCGTAAGGAAAGGGATTCCTATTAGTTGGAAGTAACAAAAATGATAGAGAAATACCTGCTTTCAAGAATGGCTTGTTCGACACAGGATGTCTTCTCCTTCAAAGACAATTCCAAAGATGGCTGACTGATGACGGATAAGAACTTCAGGATTAGTTTAGTGCTTTCGGTTTTGCCTGCCCCACTTTCACCGCTGAAAGACAAAACGCAGAAGTTGGTGCTTCCAGGTACAACTGTTTCTAAAGGCAGCTTAGTCAATGTCCCCACAATTCCTCAACAGTACTGCTGAAAGGTAGGAAGAGGGAGATCAGAACGCTTGCTTTAGAAGAGCAGAGCTCAAAGGCGACAAGTCTCTCGTCTTACACATGCCTTTTCAGGCTCCTGAAGAGAGTGACATTTATTAAACGTCAAGGTAATAAGGTTGACGGCGCCTTGCACGGGAAGCAAGATCTTTGTTTTGTGCAGAACGCGCCCCGTGCGCCTAAGCAGGGCCTGGCCCACGGCAGGCGCTCAGGGAGTATCTGTTTAATGCACGAGCACATTTACAGCATCTTTCTGGGAAACTTAAAGCAGGTTAAATGTGCATAAAAATGTAATCGCTCGTCAATATTACTGAGGGAACAAAAGGATCGGAACCTGCAGTTACTCGACCCACACGGAATCACCCGATTCCCACAACGATCCTATGAGGAAGGCAGCAGTGCAGAGTCTGGGTTGGAATTTAACTCTAGGCCTGTCCAGTTCCAAAGTCTGCTGGAGCTCACGCTTCAGTGATAGTCAAGGGCCCGAGTTGCGCCTTAAAGGCCCAGTAAACAGCTGGGCAGAGGAACGGGGAAGGGCCGTGGGTAGGAGGACAATCTGAGCCAGGGCCCAGGGCCCAGGGCGGCTGAAAGGACCCATCAGGGAGTGCGGGAGACAGGACAGGTTAGGTCAGCGGGACTGAGGCAGGAAGAGGTGCAGAAAGACGGGCTAAGGTACTTCGTTTCAGAAGCAATCGCAGGAGAGGGTAGGCGAAGAGTGGCGGCATCAAGGTCACCTGTGAAGACCACTCTAGAGGAAATATTCCAGATAGAGTGAGGGGTCCCCTTGCTACAATCTAGGCATGAGGCGTTTAACCAGGCTGGAGATGGAGAGGAAGGGGTGGAGCTAAGGGACATTTGGAGGGAGAAACCCACCGATTTTGTGAAAGGCACCGTGCTCAGTGGCAAGAAGAGAAGCAGTGAAAAGGCAGAGAGCTTACAAGAAGAGCAAGCAGCAAACCCACGGGACACGTAAGAGTACAGCCACACAGTGTCATAGTTAGTGCATTCATACTTGTTAAATGGGGGAGGGACACGGATGTGCAACTCAAGAGTTTTAAAGAAGAGGCCCTCGCAGAGCGCCAAGGAGAGCTGGGAAGTTAGCACGGAAGAGGAATTTTGCTGAAAACGTGGGGAATGATTAAGCCTATGTCACAAGAGAGAGGAAATGACTCAGGGGTGACAGCCTCCTTGCCAGGCTGGGTGCCGCAGCCCCACAGGGAGTTTCCGTGGGTAGATAACAATCAGCCATTCCAACCCCTGCACAAGGCGCAGGGCTGGGCATGGGCAGGTGTTAGAAGCCACAGAGCTGGGAGCGGATGTAGCTCAGTGGTTGAGCACCTGCTTCCCATGTACGAGGTCCCAGGTTCAATACCCGGTATCTCCTAAAAACAAACAAACAAATGAAAAAACAATTCTCATCGGGGAGCAGATGTAGCTCCGTGGTTCAGCACCTGCTTCCCATGTTTGAGGTCCCGGGTTTGATTTTTCCATACCTCCTGAAAACAAGACAAACAAATGAAAAAACCAACTCTCTCTGGGGAGAAATGATGTCTAATAAAATATACTATAAATGTTGAAACAGGGAGTAGATGCAGCTCAGTGGTTGAGCACCTGCTTCCCATGTATGAGGTCCCAGGTTCAATCCCCAGACCTCCTAAAAACAAACAAAAAAAAGCCAGAGAGCCGTAACATCAAGTGTGCTGAGGGCTTCCAAGATGTGCCCACCCCCATGCCACCCCCCAACACACACACACGACTAACCAAAAATGTCCTCCTTGCTATGGACAGTAAATACCTGGAACTCCACACCTATCTTGAGATCATAAAGGGAAAGGCAAGAGAATCAGAGAAGAGACCAGCAGGGGTGGCCGAAACCACGTCCCTGAAATGGCCCATGTGGTTAGGCTAACTTCTGTTGTTGTTGTTTTTTTGTTATCAGCAATCCAAATCTTCCTAGTACAGGGATTCTTTTTTGCTTAACTGGCACACAGAAGGCATTCGACAACAATGCACTCAATGAGTAACATGGAAATTAAGAGGGAAATAGTACAATATTCTCTACATTTGTTTAATATAGACATCTACCTAGTAAGTGTTGATGCGATCTTTTTCTTACATATAAAAAAAGGCAGTTAAAGGGACAAGTTCTCTAGTCAACACGTGTTAACTAGAGAAACAATATTATGTGTCCCCCAAACCCACCCGTTTACCCACCAGCTCCAGCACACCACAGTGGATGACATTTTGGCCTCCCTTGTAGTAATGGGAGCAATTAGTGACAACATGGCTAAATCTGGACAGCTGAACCTAAGAGGGCAATATGCCATTCCCGTGCATGTGGCTGAAAGGCCTTCCTGCCCGACCCTCTGGGCCCTCAACCAGCTGGGTGCAGGGGGTCCCCTGAGCCCCTCAGAAAGGGCACAGCTTCTAAATCAATGAAACCCATGTGGAGTCAAGTCCCTCATCTACCCACACTGGGCTGCGACGTGAGCAAGAAAGAAAATGTTCCTATGTTATATCCCTGAGATTTGGGTGCTGTTTGTTATGCAACTAGCCTACCCTGACTGACACAACATGGTAACCATATAACCAGAGAGAAGACATCTGGCCCAAGTCTACAACAAAGGCTTAGTCAACGGGAAAAGAACCCAGGACCTTCACTGGCGTTTTCTAGTCATGGATATCTAGATCAATATCCAGCCACATTGCTTTTTCATCCTTATATCATATTTTGCTCAAACATCTTTAAACACATCTTTTTTTTATATATAAGCAAAACTTGACAGAAAAAATAAAACTAAGATTTGTACAGTTCCCTACAACAGAGGTTCTCACACTTGGTTGCACATTAGAATCACTTAATGTGTCCCTAATTAGAACCTATGGGGATAGATCCCTATCATCAGTAATTAAAACATTTTTTTCCCAGATGATTCTAATAAGAAGCTAGATTTGAGAACACCTGTTCCTAAAAGTAGTTTCACATAATTCACATACTACTGCACCAGGAGATAAGAAGTGATGGCTATTAATATATTAGGCTATGGAAGTATTACATAAAGGAGAAAAAAATAAAATAACTCACAAATTGCTAAAGCCTGGAAATATGCCTGACATCTCCAGATGGTAATGTCAAGGTATTAGGATTCTTTGCAGGTAGTACACTTTTCTTTTTAAAGAGGTACCGGGGATTGAACCCAGGACCTCGCACGTGGGAAGCAGGCGCTCAGCCACTGAGCTACATCCACTCCCCAATGAGAGGTTGGTTTTTTTCTGTTTGTTTGTTTTTAGGAGGTACCAGGGATCAAACCCAGGACCTCAAACATGGGAAGCAGGTGCTCAACCACTTGAGCTACATCCGCTCCCCCAGGTAGCACACTTTTATCCAGCCCTCCTCCTCTCCCTTCCCGTTCCCCAAAACCTTAAACATTCCCCGTGAAAATAAACTATTGAGCGTGAAACCAACATGATCTTCAAAGCAATGGCGAAAGAGCATCTTGGCAGAAACTTCTCCCCTCCTAAGATACCCGAGTGACCCCTCCGGGTCACACCTGCACCAAGGTCTGGGAAAACAGACATGAGCAGAAGAGCCACACAAAGCGCTGTGAAATATAAACCCAGGGAAACAGGAGGATTCCTAAGTTAGATCAAGGATTCAAAACTTAGATGGAGGGTAAGGGTTCAATAAAGACCCTTCTAGGAGAACGACATTTAGGCTTAAATGGAAGGAGATGCATAGGACTTAACTGGGTCAAAATCGAAGGATGGTGATGGGAGGGAAAACCCTGCAGCCAGAGTGTGGCAACTCGCAGGGAAGGGGCTTGGGGCCCCACTGCGAGGCCACTGTTTCCCAATCAAGTTTAGAATTGGTTTTTTTAAATCAGGGGGCAGAAAGGATCATGAACCACACACCCAGCCAGCATTTCAAACTAACTATCATTATAGTTATCATATATATATAAACTATCATAGACAGAATCATATGTTTATATCATATTAATATTTCATTATACTAATTACATTACTAGGTGACATTATAATGACATATATAATTAGATATAGACTTCTTTGTCTATACCAACTACACCAAAATAAATTTAAAAATTAAATACAAACAAAATTAAAAAGCAATAAAATTCAGATTAACAAGACTAAGTTAGCCTGTTGGTTAAGCTTGTTTTGCTCAGACTGAGTTGCCTCCCGCTCTGTGGCTATGGATCGCTTCTTACTTTGGGGTCTGGCACCCCCAGTGCTACCACAGACAGGGAAGTGACGCATTTATTCCACCTCATTCCTTTACTCCGGTTGCTGTAAAACATTAACTTATACAGCAATTATGATCTTATTTCACCTTCTTTTCAAGCAAACACATGACTGACATACCCAGTCAGTTCTATTTTTTTTTTCTCACTAGCCCTCGGCAAGTACTGTTCTATGACTCGGCGCCAATGTGATGGCAAACGCAAACACCTCAGCAAAAAAACGTGATCGCCCGGAAGAACCAAAATAAGCTTGTTTTCTTTATAAATACAATAATGAAAATGAGAACAAGAAAGAAAACAATTCCAAAACACAGATGCAGGATCTCCTAGGCCATGTTAAAAGATCTGGCCATTTTCCCCAGGCAAAGTGGGAAGTCACGAGACAGTTTTTAAGAAGGAAAGTGACACGCTTGAGTTTAAGTTTTTAAAGAATCACTTGGTTACTGTGAGGAGGATGGAGAAAAATAAGCCAAGAGAGGAAGCGGGGATTCCAGGTGGGAGGTCAGCATGGTAATAAGAGGAAGGAGCAGGAGAGGCGAGGTACAAGAGGCTCCACGGAAGACAGGGTCACGTAGGGACGTGGCCAGGAGGGTGGTCAGTGAGAGGCAGGCGTGGGAGTGACTGCTCATACCCCAAGGAACCTGCTAGCATGACGATGGAAGCGTTGGTAACACAAGTGTGTACATTTATCCACAAGCATCACCCCACATACTTAATTAAGATGAGTACCCTTTAGCACATGGAATTGTACCTTAATCTGAAAACAAAAGAAAAGGAATGACTTCTGGATCTCAGGCTCGGAACAGGTA
Organism: Cabassous unicinctus; assembly: GCA_029593785.1. Lineage (NCBI taxonomy): Eukaryota > Metazoa > Chordata > Mammalia > Cingulata > Chlamyphoridae > Cabassous > Cabassous unicinctus. The sequence continues at coordinate 9,338 of JAQZBX010044002.1, forward strand.
GGCTGGCGAGCCCACCTGCTGAGAACGTGGAGCACCAGAGGAGGAAATCATCTCTGAGAGAACGAAAAGACCAGTTTAGAACATGCCTGTGCGTGGTGATGCTGAACGAGCCCTTTCTTAGAGAAGAGACAGGTTAGTTATAAGAGGAGGAGGATGTGAAATGACCAAGGAGCCGAGTGCCCAGAGAACTAGGAAGAGATCCAGGAAGATGGCGCTTCGTGGAGAAGAGAAGAGGCAATTCTGCTGAGAGTTACGAGAGGCCTGATTATTTACTGCCTTCTGATTTCAGCGAGACATTCTGGTGGGCAGCAGATGGGCGCAAGCTGAAGAGTGAGTAGGAGGAGATGATATGGAGACAGTGTGTGAACAACCCTTTCAAGAAAGTTCCCTGCCACAGCAAGCTGAGTTGGGGAGGTGGGTTAAGGGGGAGGTGGGTTAAGGGGGAGGTGGAATGGAGAGAGAGAAGTCAAAGAATCAAAGGCAGGAGGGCATGAACACAGAGCAAACCCTCAGGAATGCAGGGAAGAAGGATCTAGAACACACATGAAGGAAAGAAAGCACCTCTGAGGGAAACAGGGCCCTTCAGCTGCTGAACGTGCCAGGAGACAGTACATGTCAATGGCAGGATTCTAGGTCCAGTCCAGGGGTCAGCAAACTAGGGCCCCCAAATCCAACCTGCCCTCTGCCTTTGTAAATAAAGTTTTATTGGAACACAGCTAGGCATATTGTCTCTGGCAGCTTTCACACTGCAATGGTGGAGTTGAGTAGTTGTAACAGAGGCAGTCTTGCCTGAAAATATATACTATCTGGCCCTTTACAGAAAGCTTTTGCCAACACCCGACAGTCCAACTTTCCCTTACTGTGAATTGAATTCCCCTGTATCACGTGATTTTTCTCAAAATATAAATCAGATCAGTACTTTTCTTGCTAGAAGACTTATGAAACTTCTCTGCCTAAAGGATTACGTCCAAAGGTCTTAGCAAACAAAGCCCTTAATATATGACCCTGCACCAGGAAGTAGGATTCTGTTCTAGAAACAGCACAGGCTTTGGAATCAGAGATATCAAAGTTCAAAATCCTGTCTCTGTTGCTAATACCTAAAGGGACTTTAGCAAGTCACTCAACAACTCTGAGCCTCAGTTTCCCCACAGAAAAAGCCTCTTGGGTACCTATGGGGATTACAAGCAAATTAGCCTTACTCAAAGAATTTTAGTTCCCTTTCCTTGCCTTTCCAAGCCTGTCTCCTTTATGTCCCTCAACAAACTCCATAGCCTTATAGACTGACCTTCTATTCCTTAATTATCCATGTTTGTCCAGATATCTACACTTTTGCAAATGGCTTTGTGCCCTTCCTCCCTTCTATATTGACCATATTCCTACAAACCTGTTAAGGCATGACCACGTCTCCCTCTCTGTGAAATATTTTCTTGATTCCTTCTCAAGCATCTCCTACCCCATTCTCTGAGCCACCACGTACCTATCTCTATGAAAGCGTTTGGCAGACTGCATTGTAATTATTTATTTACATCAGTTTGTTCCTATCCCAGCAGATGTTTCTAAAGGGCAGTGTTTTAGTTTGCCACAAGCTGCTGATGCAAAATACCAGAAGTGGGCTGGCTTTTATAATGGGAATTTATTAGGGTAATACCTCACAAATCAAGGCATCATCAGAGATGCTGTCCCACCAAGGCTGGCCACTGGCGAGCCTGGAGTCCTGCCACGTGGTAAAGCAAACTGGAGGTGGGTCTCTGCCAAGGTCCCTGCCTTCCCCTCCAGGCTCATTTTCTCTGCAAGCTCAGCTGTGGGCGTGATCAGGCCACAGCACATCTCTCCCTTCTCGCTTTGGACTGCTCTTCTTATTCCAGCCGCTGGCCTCTCTCTCAGCCTCTTGGGGTTTCTCTGTCTTTCTGTAATTATAGGCAATCCTGGAGTCTTTTTTCACATGGCAGGGTAAAAACAGAGGCTGGTCTCTTTCTCTGTGTTCTGTTTATATGAGACTCCAGTAAAAGGGTTAGGACCTACCCTGGGCCCCTCAATCTAATCAAAGGCCCTTAACTGAATCGATCAATTAAAAGTGGTATAATCAAAAGACCCCTTAACTGAATCCAACCAAAAGGTCCCAATTACCTTACATGCACAGGAATGGGTTAGCTTAAGAACATAATATTCTGGGTTCCACAAAAGACTCAAACAAGGACAGGGAGCAGTTGGGTCTTATTCTTTTTTTTTTTAAATCCCAAATGCTTAGCCTGGTATCCTGCTATTATTTGACCACAAGGCATGCCCCTGCCTTATTCTGGTTGGTGCCTTTCTAATCTAAGACACAAGTTTTTTTCCCCCTCCATTTTAATTCCATCATTTATCCCAATTATCATTCCAGAATACAAAAGAACATGGTTAAGAAGAAATCACTCCAGTTTTGAAAAACCAAAACACACAAGGTGGGCAAAGGTCCTGAACCAACATTCTCTCTGGTATATTCAGTATATTTATCCTCGACTAGCAGCTGTTGAATGCAGGCCCTCGAGCAGACGCCGTTCCGAGCACAGCATTGCAGAGAGATTGGCCCCAGACTATGCCTGCAATCATATGAGGTCACATAAACTGAAAAAGTCATAATAAAGTAAACCCAGCCCTATACAGTGGATAAAAAACTAAAGTCAATATAAAATGTACTGGATCATCCAGGGTCAAACTCTGACCACCTTAGGTGAAAAAATAATTCTCATGTGAGTTTTAAATTCATATAAACATATAAAACTAAAATAACATAAGCATTCATTTATGTGTGCATAAATAAAAGTACTTAAGAAGTACTGGACAACTCCACTTCTAGGGATATACCCAAAGACATTGAAAACAGGGGCTCAGATAACTGTACACCCATGAACATCACGGCATGATTTAAAGCAGCCAAAAGGTTGGAAACAACCCAAGTGTCCACCAACAGATGAATGGATAAACAAAATGTGGTACATGCATACTATGGAATATTACTCAGCTGTAAGAAGGAATGAAGTTCTGACACATGCGACATGCATGAACCTTGAAAACATTATGCTGCTTGAAATGAGCAAGGCACATAAGGTAAACACCATATGATTTCACTTATATGAATATCTAGAAATAGCAAATCCATTAAGACAAAAGTAGACTAGAGGGAACCAGGGGATAAAGGGAAGGGGATGGGGGAATTGTTGCTTGGTGGGTATACAGTATTGATAAATTTTGGAGGGGAAAAAAAAGGAGTACTGGTCAAAGAAAACCTTGGACTAGAAGCCCAGATTACCAACAACTAGCTGGGGACCTTGGTCAAATGATACTGGCTTGGAAAGTGAGAGAAAAGTTGTTCTATGAAGTCTCGTCTAGTTCCAAAAAGGCTCATTGGCTGTTTTTAAAGGCGCCAGCAGGAGACTGTTTTGAAAGTAGTAAAACCCACTGTATCCACCAGGGGGCAGTTTAAGCCCAAGGAAACCTAAATAGGGCTCCTGTCCTCTGTCCTCAGCCACTTTTGCTTTTACCCTCAATTCTCTCTTAATTTTCCAGCCCCAACCCCCGAGTTAAAAAAAAAAAAAAAAAACACGCTGGAGAGTTCTATTAAAAACCAAAACACATTTTTAATGAGAAATCTATTCTTAAAGTCTATGTTTCCTGAGTTAATTTAGATAAGTACAGTTACCCTTTTCACACTGGCATTACACAAAGAGAGCCTTTCTCTTCTGGATCCATCACACACACACCCACACTCCCCCCCTTTTTAAATACCACAGTCTTGGGCATGAAAATGTCAACCTCTTTCCGTTTTATTACACATATATAAGCACAATGGTCTCATGTGATTTTCTTCCCAAGCTACTCCATCTAGCAATATACATTAGTCATGCTTTAATTTTCCCCCTGAAAGTAAGAAATACATGCAATTATCAATGGCAAATATTTAGGTAGCTAAGTGTGTAAAACAATGTGATCTTCTTAAAATAGATTAAGTTCTTTCCTTCTGTTAATCTTATTGAATTTTATTTTCTATGCTGAAATCATGGCTTTAAATCCTAACTTCTCTGAACTGTTGGTGAAGTCATCCATCTAAAAGAGCCCACGATCTCTGCTTCCAGCCATAAGGCAAGGTACTGCCGTGGGCACAGAACTCATAAAAGCTCTCTTTCTACCTTAGACAAGCAGCTTCATTTTGATTAACTACAAAGTATTTCCTTAATAATGATCCATATTTGCTTAATTAGCTCAGCACCTTAGCAATATTAAGCTGATGAAGAGAAGAGAGTGCATCTGCCCTGATGCTTCCCTTACAGAGAGACGCAGAGAGACAGACAGACAGATGGACAGACAGGGAGAGAGAGCAGCACCATGTTCTGTCATTCATACACGTAATTCCGATTGGTAAAAAAGCAAAGAAACAGGAACAAGGATAATGGACAAAAACTCCCAGAAAAAAAAGAACAGAGCTCCTTAGTTTTCTCAGTGTGGTCATAAAGGGTGTTGGAAGGTGTTGATGAGTCAATGCCTGAAAGGTTCTTGGCACAATGTCCCCTTCAAAAAACATTAGCCATTATTTCTTACCATCTTAAATCAGATTCCACACAGGAAGAGCTTCAAGGACAGCGTGGGTAACTCTCAAATGTCCTGTTAGAGGGACCTCCATGTCCCAGGCCTGGGGTTTCAACGAGGGCCATCCACCACCCCTCTCTGCTCTCCTCCCCACTGACGCTTACTCTACTCTTCTCCACAGGGGCAGGGGTGCCATGTCTGACTGGCAAGTTGGGGAGAAAGGCTGTGCAAGCTCAGTGTGGCCCTTCTGGTCTGCTCTTACCATCTGGGAATTGGTTTCCCACAGTGAACATGCCCATCAATTACCTGGCTACACCAAGTGACCAGGTGCATCTGTCTGTCTGTCTGATTTTGGCTGCCATGTTGGCAAGCCCAATTGGCTGGTGGTCGAAAGCAAACATGTGGCTCTCCATCTGTCTCCTGCATCTCACTTCAACTGAATCTGAAATCCGGGGAGGGAAAGAGGTCTTATTTATATTGTCCTCCCCCAAATTTCAAAATCTCTTTCCTCTCTCTTTCTTCTTGAAATAATGTAATCATTATTTTGCCACAAGTTGGGACGAGAGAGCCATCTAAAACGGATATAGAAATCTCCTTCCACGTTAGGCATTTTAGTTTACTGTCTCTCCTCTGTAACAGCCGTGCCCCATAAATGGATGTTTGGAGAGATAAATTAATGGAGTGCTTGGATACTCCATGGAAACCTCACTAGAACTGACATTCATCACATCCGCTTTGGATATCATTCAGGGGTGCTGGGTCATCAAAAAACGCCCTAGGACATGATTCCAATATAAATAACCAATAAGAAGATCCAATAGGCTATCACTGTAACATAAGTGATGAGATCAATTTGTATTAGTCAATAATGAAAACTAAGCTATTTTTAAAGTAATATACCCTACTACTTTAGATGGTTCCTAGGCATAAAGTTTGAGAGTGGGCCTCCTGGTAGTTGATTTTAATAAATGAGTAAGGCTCAGGCTGAAATAGATACAAGTCTCTTCTCCCACAACAAAAACAAAACTAAAATAAATTTAATTGAAACAAGCATGACCTTCTATCACTCACTTAAAATATGCTTAGTAAGTCCCTTTTGTATAGCAAAATCAAAGGTAAACTTTAGGAACATTCAATTAAAATTA
>JAQZBX010044003.1:0-21491 GCA_029593785.1 Cabassous unicinctus
TAGGACCTCCTCAAAATTAAACACTTTTGTCCTTCAAATGACATTGTCAAAAAGGTGAAAAGGCCGCCTGCCAAATGGGATAAAATTTTTGGAACCCACATATGTGTTAAGGGTTTGATCTCCTGCTATATAAAGAGATCATGCAACTCAACAATAAAAAGACAAACAACCCAATTTAAAAATGGTCAAAAGACTATTTGAATATACATTTTTTCAAAAAGGAAATATAATTGGCTAAGAAGCACATGAAAAGATGCTCAACATCACTAACTATTAGGGAAATGCAGATAAAAGAATGGAATGTGATATCATTTCATACCTTACAGAATGCCCATTATCAAAAAAAAAACAAAAAAAAAACACCCAGAAATCTACAAGTGCTGGAGGGGATACAGATAAATAAGAACACTCCTTCACTGATGGTAGCAATGTAAAATGGTGCAGCCTCTGTGGAAAACAGTTTGGCGGTTCCTCAGGAAGCTAAATATAGAACTGTGGCAATCCCACTACTAGGAATATATTCAGAAGAACTAAAAGCAAGGATGCAAACAGACATTTACACACCAATGTTCATAGCAGTATTATTTATAATTGCTAAAAGATGGAAGCAACCTAAGTACCCATCAACTGATGAATGGATAAACAAAATGTGGTGTGTGTATATATACACACACATATATATATGGAATACTATTTAGCTATAAGAAGAAATGAAGTTGGGATGACAACGGGGATGAACCTTGAGGACATTATGTTGAGTGAAATGAGCCAGACACAAAAGAACAAATATTGTATGGTCTCACTGATATGAACTAAATATGATGAGTAAACTCATGGAGTTAAACTGTAGAGTATAGGTTACTAGGAGATAGACTGTAGGTTGAGAAGGGGGAGCTGATGCTGAATGTATGTACAATATTTAATAAGAGTGACTGTAAATGTGTGGATATGGATAGAGTTGATGGTAAAATATTATAATAAGTATAACTAACACTGCTGATTTATAAATGTGATAGTGACTGAATGAGTTAGTCTACGGAGGTTAATGTCATTTAAAAGAAAGCTAGAGGATAGTCTAGGGACTGTATAACATAGTGATTCTGGTGGTGGATGAGGATTGTGGTACAAATACAAGAATGTTCTTCTATTACAAGGTGTTAAGAATAGTGATATATGGGGGAAATACAACTAATGTAACATATAGACTATAGTTATCAGTAATACTGTAATATTCTTGCATCAATGGTAAAGAAGACACTTTATCAATGCTAAGGGTCAGCAATGAGATGGGGTAAAGGAGTATGGGATTTTCCCTTTTGGAGTAACGAAAACATTCTAAAATTGACTGAGGTGATGACAGCACAACTCTGTGATGAAACTGTAAGACACTGAGTGTACACTTTGAATGAATTGTGCATAGCAGGGGACCATATAACACAGCAAACTGTGGTGGATGATGGACTGTGGTTAACAGTACAAATATGAGAATGTTCTCTCCAGAACTATAGTAAATATACAATACCAATACATGATGTTAATAAGATAGGTTTATGGGAAAAATACACAAAATATAAGCTATAGACTAAAGATAGCAGTAATATTAGGATGGTGTTCTTCCATCATTTGTAAAAAATTTGTCACAACAATGTAAGGTGTTGGTGGTGGGTAATGTATGGGAATCCTGTATGGCATGCATGATTGTTTTGTAAATTCACAACATCACTAATGAAAGAAAGAGAAAAGGAGGGAGGGAGGGAGGGAGGAAGGATTAAAATAGTAAAAAATAAAATTCTATTAAGAAGTTAGCCAATACCTTACAGGCTATCCATTAAACCTGACAACGTTTGATAATACATTATTTTTGTAATGTATTAAAGATTTCCTTGATGACATTATATATTCATCCGTATTTCCAGAATTTTTAGACATTCTGTATTTTGCATGTCTCTCCCAATATATCCTGGCTTCATTATGACACGATATTCACTCTCCTTTAAAAAATAACTTTCACGTTCATTATCTTAAAGCCTTTTCCAAAGTACCAATGATGTTCATCTCACACTCATCCATTAAATACTTCTGGAGACCAATTATATTCAAAAGCCCTTGAAAGATGTTAGGTTGGGGATATTGAAAAAGGGGAATTCAAAGAAATCCACTGTGAAGAGGAAAGAGAAATGTCATGGTCAATTATTAGAAATAAAATGAGTTATGTCAGTAAGCGCAAGAGCAACTGTAGAGCTTTCTGTCTAAAAGGGGTCTTTCAGACAGACAGAAAGGAAAAAGCCAGAAGGGAGGATGCATTGTTTTCTTTGCTGGGGACAACTAAGCCAAGAACAGTGGGTATTTAACTAAGCTGAGAGCCTAATTAAGGCCCAGGGAAGGGTTGAAATTGCACGTGGATTCCATGTCCAGCTGCTCTGCCTGTGAGGGCTGCCCTTCTAGTATTGACATTAGAGTTGGAAAACATCGCATGAACGTCAACTGAGAAGTAATTACAAATAGAATCAGACTTTCCTTTTGGGAAAGGGTCCATAGAGATGTTAAGATAAAGTTGGGCCACAAATGATGAAGTTAAAGGAGAAATATTTTGAATTATTTAAAAGATTTAACTTGAAACAGTTCAAAAAGACTTCTCAGTGCCATACTTCTCTGTTGTTTCATCTCTATGTTTTGCTTCCGACTGGTATTGATAATAAATCATGAAGCTGCATTACCCAGGTTGCCACACATATTGTTCTGGCCCACTCAGAGGGCAATGAGAGAATATAAAGTCTACAGAAATATGTGTGAGGTATTAGGAATCTTGAAATCTAAAAATGTTACACAAGTAATTTGATTGCAAAGTTAATTTTTCCATCCCCTTCAATTTAAAGATGAGCAAAGGCTCAGACAGCTGTGGCTTTTCCAAGGTGACACAGCTAACTAGAGCCAGAGCTGGTACGAGAATCTAGGTTTTCTGTCTTTCAAAGCGATTTCATTTCCCCATACACCAGTGACTTCCATTGATTTACTCAGTGACCACATCCAAATTTTACTCATCAACCTTTGACAAAGAGGGAAACCTGCAAAACTCATTCATGATTTTATCTGAAGACTACAGTGGTAAATTCTCCAGCATATACATTTACATATTTCCTGTTTGGAAGACATTTTGTGGAACAAAATGGTTTTTCTGCATAATCCACAGAAGAACCACTTAAAAATGTTTTTCCCTTGGTGATGCAAACTGAATACTCACTGTCAAAGTTGTGGTTGAAACCCTTCCAAAATGGAATGCTCCCTGTTTAATTAAGTATTTAATATCCATTATTTGCTGCTTTTAGTGGAAATGGCTGGAATTCAAGCTGCTCTCTAACATCTCATCTGCTATGTCTGACAAGGAGACATATGCTGATGAAGATCAAATGCTGCTTTGCTGAAGGCTGAGCTCAACACATCTGGTAAAGCCCCAGAAGAGTCCTGGCCTCAGACTCCCTCAATTCTGAGAAAGTAGCAGCCTGCCATGAGGCCAAGGCAAGGACTAAAATACGTAAGTATCAACCTCCGGGGAAAAATCAGAATTGTGAGCAAGACTTGATAGAGAAAAAAAAATTACAAAGTTACTGACATTAAATTCAACAATTATATGAATTTCAAAATGGTTTGCATTATTTGAAAAAAGAAAATCCTTTTAAGTTTCTCAAGGAGCTTTTCCAACTTGGCTTTAGTATACAACAAAGATCTGGGAGAGTTGTTTGCTGTGGAAAAAAAATTAAGGTATCCTCTTTAATTGACTTTAAAAACAATCTGATGGAAATAATTACACAAGACTTTAAAACAATAGGCTATCAGGCAACTGGAAGATACAGCACTTTTCTTCATATGTGAGCAGCCAGGCAGATCTGCTTAGGAAAGGCTGGGAAGTAGCATTTACTATTGAAAGAGGAAATTGCAATGACATTTATCATTGTTGACAGTGGCATTGCTTGTGTTGTAACTCCAGAATAACCAAAATATAATCCAAGGAGGCAAAATGGTATTATTTGTGAAGTGATTATACACACACACACACATCCAACTGACAATATGTCATCAGTCATCAAAGAATTTTCTTACTATGAAAATATTTATTTAACAAGCATTAAAATATTTTCCATTTTTGCAAAAAGTAAAAAAATATTTATTGAGGGTATTAGTACTGAAATCAGCATTTCCTGAATTGTATTCTAGATTTCAATATTTCTTGCATGTTGCTATAAAACGTCACAGAAAAAATTAATTAAAGTACAATGTTTTGGGGCTTACTATCCCTGGACAACAGCATGCTGAACAAATTGTTTGTCTTCACATCAGCACCCCATTAACATGTTAATCTGCATTGTCTCTCTCCAAGAGGGGGACACAACATTCCAAAGTTTCCAAAATCGTTTGACCACACAGACTGTGTTCTGTGGACTGCCACTCAGACCTGCCGTGCTATGGTTATCCTGCAGCAGTTGACTAGGTACAGTATACGCCATTCTTCCCAGAGAAGCAAATCTGGCTTTTGTTATTATTTCACAGTGTACTTATCTTTGTGCGTCTTCCTAAAATCTACACCAAAAAATACTTTTGTTTTCTCTCTATGTCCATTACTGGAGACTTGAAAACAACAATGGAAAGGTCACTTTGCCTTTTCCTCAAGGAATGTCATTGAGAAGGGTTTAGGAAGATGGTTGGAGAAAGAATGAGCCAAATATATTTTTAACTTTTCATCGACATAATATTAGAGGGATGAAAACTCATTTGTTATATGGGTAAAGCAAACCAGGAAACCAGAGTCGGTGTCTTGGCTGAAATCAGTCACAAGGAGTCCCATTCCAAACAGTGTATAATGAAGGCCAAATATATATATATATATATATATATATTTTTTTTTTTTTTTTTTTTTTTTTGAGGTACCAGGGGCCAATGATTAAACCAGGGGGCCTCATATGTGGGAAGACAGCGCTCAACCACTAAGCCACATTGGCTCCCCTGAGTTGGTTTTTTCACTTGTTTTCATTTGTTTGTTTGTTTGTTTTTTATGAGGCACCAGGAACTGAACGTGGGACCTCCTATGTGGAAAGCAAGCACTCAACCACTTGAGCTACATCTGCTCCCAAATATACGCATTTCTTAATTTGCATTTCTGTTTTGCTTTCCTGATGCCACCACATCTTCCAGCATCCCCAATATAAAGCCACTAGAATTTGTTACGGAAGAATGGTAAGTGAACAACTCGGTAAAATTAAGCTTCTTGAAAAGGAATTTCCTAAATATTTGCCTCCAACTTCACAAGGTCAACAGTTGAGGTCATCATGGACTCCTATAGTGCAAATGAGACATCCCTGCCCACTACTAATGCACATGGGAAAGAAAAGTTAATGTCTCTTGTTCTTTTGCTGCCAAGGAAGTCTGAGTCGTCAGGGAGAAAAAAGCCTTGGGATGTGTCTCTCTTCAATCCTTCTCTCTCCCAACATGTCACAGTAGAAGCTAAATGGAGTTGCAGTGGGGGCCTCCATGGCACACTAAGACACCACTAGGGCAATGGGCTAAAAGACATTTTGGGGGGCAATCCAGAGATCTGGAGCTAAGGGAAGCCAAAGTGCATTGGGAAACCCAATAGCATTTGCCAGCCAGTGCACACTGAAGGTGCAGCGGAAAGCCAAGGGGCAACCTTCTCACCAAGGATACATAATCCCTCATATGGCTAAATGCCATCTTAGGAAGAAAAGCAGGCAGAGGGAAAGCTGCAACGTCATCGAAGCAAGGCTGTATGCAATCCATTACATTACTGGACTAAAATATAAACTGAATAGGACTAGAAATAAGTTTTCTTTCCAACTAATTGCCAAGTGTAGACTTAGGAGAAAGACAAGATTTATTATAAACTAAATAAAGACGTTTCATTTTTCCTACACATCTGAATTGCAATAGAAGTTGAGTCTACAACCCATGTTTATCCTTCAGGGAATCAGGGTACAAAGCACATGTCATCATTAAGAACATGACACTTATTAAATTAGATAGAGTGGGGAGAAATAACTAACCCTATCATCTCACATTAGAGATCTGCATCATTTTTTATTTCCAAGAATAAATTCACCATTTACAGAAACATTCATGTGGTCTGGTCAATGCTCGTTTTCTTGATTCCACCACCTGCTAAGAAAACGTGTTTCAATGAAGAGTGAGATCTCAGAGCAGCCAAGAAACTGCTCTGAGTTCCTTGGTACAGGAAATGAAGCACAAAATAGTCCCAAAGCAGTCCAGTCATGTCAAGAACTTGAAAAAGTCCAGATGTGCCTGAAATCTCCCTCAACTCTTTGACATTAAGTAAATATGACAAGTAGAGAAAAGAATGCAATTTAGTTCAGGTGTCCAAGTGTCTTGTTCTGTTAGAAAGCTGCCCTGTGAGGTTCAGCAGTCCACACTACCTTTCTGAAATTCCTCCTTGTATAAAATGAAACTAATGCTTTTAATTTTTTTAATCTGTCAAATGTTGTAAAATTTACTAAAATGTATTGCAAGAGAAAGTCCTGCCTATTTTTGACCGAATGTATGTAACCCTTCTTTCAACAAGCCTCAGTGACTTGGCACAGTTCCTGTTGGATGGTGCGTCAACAGTCTGGAACATTCACCCAAGAATATAGGTGATCTATGCTATTTGGATCCTATCCCTGAATGGGAGGGGTGAGAGGCAATTTATCATAGACAGGAGCTATTTTCTTAGGAAAGATACATGGAAATTCTAAAATGAGGCTATTTCCTGTAATAACCACAAACAATTTTGATCATCCAGCCAACATCGGAAACGACTTCCTCCAATGGAGTGGAGTTGGCAGATTCTATAAGGAAAAGGTAAATGTAGTAAAATCACATTGGAGTACGCATCACCCTTACACCATTGTATAAGAAGTTACAGCAGAATCTGCTAACTGGATCCAATTATCCAGGGCACGTGGCTGCTGGGCTAATGCCCGCATTCCCCATCCACTTTTCAGGTAGTTATGGCCTCACGATAAAGAGAGGCCAGCAGGATATGAGTGGAAGTGATTCGTGCCACTTCTACTTCCAGGTTACAGTCCTAAAGTGAAGAGTGAGTTCTCATTCCCCCATTCCTCCATCCTCCTGGCAGGATTCTACATAGTATTGTAAGTTAAATTACACCAAATAAATAATGGCAGCATGCTATAGATGGTGACAGAATAAAATAATGTAAAATAAAAATAAAAGAAGACTTTCCTTAAACCATAGAATGGTAAAAATAGATCTATATTATTTATACCAGAGTGTTTCATGAGAGAGAAATAAACCCCTATCTTGATTATATCAATATTATTCAGGGTCTTTATTACAGTATTCAAAGTGATCTCTAACGAATACAGGGGTACTACTTAGCTTAGGTACGTACTGCCCAAGTAAATTCATTCAAGTATTTTCTGATTATCTATTAGGTTGGAAGCTCTAGAGATAAGAAGATTACAGCTTACAGAACAATAAAAGTATTTGTCATCCTGGAGTAATGCCCACATATTTGTGTTTACTGTATACAAAGAGAACAAAGGAGAAACTCATCACTTCTGCATGTAGAGCTAAGCAATGGAATTTTGGGTAAAAGATTTCTTTCAACTTTATTTCAACTTCAAAAATAAAATAACAGACAAAAAGCAGCTTAATAAATTATGGAAGCATTATTTTTAAAAAATTCTGTCCAGGCACATTTATTTTATTTAATCCTGAAAACAAACTCAATTGTTTCTCCACTGTCTCAAAAGATAAATAAATGAGCACAGATTGGTTAAGTGATATGACCAAGGTCTCCTTGTTAATGAAGAAAATGAAAAAAAATGCTTGATCATGTTCACATCTCATAAAACTAAATCCGATATCCATTTTTTTACCTTTAGCATTGATATAGCACCTTCTATGCCTCTGCTAGAAAAAGATTATGATATTATTGTTAACTATAGTCTAAGTTACATTAGTTGTATTTTCCCATGTATTACCATAGTTTTAACACCTTGCAATAGAGGAACATACTTGTATTTGTATTATTAAGCACAATCCTCATCTACCACCACAATCAATATGTTATACAGTCCCAAGATTATCCCCTAGCTGTCTTTCAATTAACCTTAATCTTCCGAGACTACCCATCTTTACAATCAACCTTATTAAACATTCTACATACATTCAGCATCAGCTCCCCCTTCTCAGCCCACACTCTGTCTCCTATTCACCTTTACTCTATAGATTAACTCCGTAAATTTACTCAGCATAGTTAGTTCATATTAGTGCGACCACTCAATATTTGTTCTCTTGTGTCTGGCTTATTGCGCTCAACATAACACCCTCAAGATTCATCCGTCATGTCTTATGCATCTCAACTTCATTTCTTCTTACAGCTGAATAGTATTCCATCATACGTATATTCCACATTTTGTTTAGCCATTCATCAGTTGAAGGGGAATTAGGTTGTTTCCATCTTTTAACAACTGCTGCTGTGAACGTCTGTATGTTGGATAAATACTTTGATAGGTCTGGGAACTCTCTAATTCAGTCACTTCTAACAGTACCTGAAGAAACTCTTTAAATACTGAACTTCAGTAACAAAACAAAACAGAAAAGCATTACCTTTAGAACGCCATATACGTATACACATATACGTACAGTAGGACTTCATTTTACATGACCAATACGTTCTAAGACCCTTCATGGAAGTTGAAATTGGAGGACAATAGTGAACCCCGTTATTTAATAAGTACTTCTTATGTGGACATACCAATCAGGCCAATAAGCACTAATAACAATAGTTGCCCTCTCTCTGCCTTTATTTTTTTCAATTGCCAATCAGATATACCTGAGTTCATGTGTGTTGAGTGCCTGTAAAACAAGACAGCGTCTACAAATATTTTACTGGGGTTAGTGTCTCTGTCCTCATTTCCCAGGCTGCTTTGACAAACATAGCAGGGCTGCCTCACACAACAGGAATTTTTTGGCTCACCATTTCAGAGCTGGAAGGCTTACTTTCTCCTGAGGTCGGTAGCATTCAGGCGAGCAATCCTTGAGGTTCCCTGGCTTCCCTGTCACGTGGTGATGTCCTCTCCTTTTTCCTCTGAGTTCCTCCTGACTTCCAGCTTCTCATTCCTCCCCATGGCTTTCCTCTATATCTGAATTTCTTCTGCTTATGAAAGACTCCAGTGTTCTGTATTAAGGCGTAACATCATTCATTTAGGCCACACCTTAACTAGCATACTATCTTCAGGAGATCATATATACAACAGGTTCACAGCCACGGCATATGGATCAAGCCAAAGAACGTGTCTAAATTAGAGTACATAATTCCACCCACCACAGTCTCCCTCCTTCCTGCAACTTGAGCTTACATCATAGTTACTAATGCATGTGTTTTGTCTTTGCTCACAAACTGTAAGTTTTTGGTAGAAAGACTATGTCTCGTTCACTTTTGTGCCCCAGTAGTCATTCACACAATGCTTGGGATATAAAAGGAATTTAATCTATTCATGGGAATGATTGACTGAATGAATGGATGAATGAGTAAATGAATGGAGGTTCATGCAAGGAAAGGGGAAAAGGGAAGTAAACACACATATTCTTCTTCAGTGGGTGTTCAGAGAACTTATCACCAGAAAATAGGAACCATCAGCTATAACAAGTAACAACCACTCAGTCACGAAATACTTGTAAATCCACATAAGTTTTTCCATGTAACGGATCATGTCCTCCAAAAATAAAAATTTTTGTTTGTTTATGGAAAGTACCTCATAATGGTTATGAAGAAAGAGTTTCTTAACCTGTCCAAGTTAATGAAATGTGGTAAAAGCCAACATGATATTTTCTTTCAGACGCATTGAAGGAAGAGGTTATATTGAAATCCACTCATTCTACTGAAATTTTAAATATTCTGAAGACTGATTTACCAAATCTCAACCTGTAAATACAAGTGGCAATGAAGTCCTAATAGGATTCTTAAGGAAATCATAGCCAATTTATGTCCCAACAAAGTTAACCTGTAGAGCTTCAAACTTAATCTTCAATACTTTCTGTAAATGTGAATACCTGAGGCCCATTTGGGACAAGTATGCAAGGGGCCATCCAAACACCAAAAACCCAATAAAGAACAGCTATCAGCCATCCCCAGAGAGACAGCCCTGAAGACGTTTACCTTCAATATAGATACCAAGGAATATTAACTTTTTTCTCTGAGATGCTAAATCCTTTATAATGCAAACCAAATGCTTCTAAAAATAGAAAATAGTATGCCTTTTACTTTCCTCTACATGTTATGTTCATATGAGATATGCTGTGCTTTGGAGTTTTATTTTAATTGACACGTAGTGTAGTGTGAATATGCTTTTATAAAATGAGGCATTTGTATTTGACGATCTCTGTAAACGCCTTTTCAGCTCTAAAATGATTTGTCCACAATCATTCATAAATCTCAATAAAAACCCCATCCCAAGAAACCTCACTTAATTTTTTTATCCTCTTCTTTTTTTGTCAACCTTTTTTAGAAATTAAGTTATTGGGAATTTTAAAAAGAAAATTTCAAAGTCAACATTTGCAAGACATATAATTATAGTTCTAACCTGTAAGGTAAGGGGAGAAATACCATTTCATACAGCAGTGACTGAAAATATAGTGGCAATTATATTCATAGAATGGCCTCAGTACTTTCAAATCCCGTACAATTATAATTCAAGCAATTACTAAATTTAATCTTCAGTTTAGTCTCAAATCTGCTGACGCTTTTATGAACAGACTAAAGATGAAAGTTGCACAGGATTCCATGTAATGGATCATGTGAAGCTCTGCCAGTTACTTCTGACCTTGTGTTATGCTGAGAAATAGCCTCTACATAGTCCAGGACAGACTAGAGTCCAGATATGTCTACTACTCCCCACGTTTTCTAAGCGATTGAAAGTCTCCACCTATTCTGCGTGGGATCATTCAGGACCGTGAACTTAATATTGCCAGAAGAGGTTGGTTAGAGAAGCCAAGCAATTCTGCTCTGGAGGAGTATTTTAAGCTCCCAGACTGAATTTGGCATAAATGTAGTTTTCCGGGTGTCTGCTAAATCCTCAGCCATTATTTTTCCAGAAGCAACATGTCAAGATTCTCTGTTAATCACTCTCCAAAAGCATATCTATTCCCACGCAGTGCGTTATTAAATGGAAATGAGCCTAATTATTCACCTGTTAGTGGGTGGGGATGGAGGAAAAGAGAAAATGAAAAGAAGAACACTTTCTTTTCAGCACTTTAGTGCAGAGTCTCTGTTCTACCGTTCTATGAATAGTAATTTGGCCTTGTATCTCTGTGTGATAGAATAATTATTTTAGGATATCATCAAGGTTTCTTGGCACCCACAATTATTTGCACCCATGCCTTCATTCTCTGTTCTCTACCCACTCCCACCCCTCCACACGCTGCAATCAGAGGTGCCCATTCCCAAAAGGATTGCTTCAGCAGAAAAGCAACACTAGAGACACCAGCTGGTTGCCACAAGGTCAAGATATTTAAGTCCCCAGGAACAGAGACACAACTTCTGGGAGAAGGCGAGGAAGGGAAGATCCTCAAACTGGCTTTACCCTGAACTGGCAAAACTACAGTTTTCAGTATTACCAGGGACTAAAGCTTGTATTAGGAACCAAGTTCATTTAGAAATAAAATAACGTATTTTCTTATACACCCAAATGTGTGGTCTGTGAACTTTGTACCTATTAAGCCAGTAATAACGGGGTTATTTGTTGGGTTGCTTGTTTTCCTCAGTAATAATCATGCACCTTGATTTTGAATGTCTGATCTCCATCCTCCTGGGTGGGACTCGGGCATGCTGCAGGGTGCTTCCTCTGTAGTTCCCTGAGACACCCTGGCCACTTTGCTTGACTACTGCCACCTGCATGTTTTGCCCAGAGCTAAGACTTTTAAGGTTCTCCCAGGCACCCTTCCACGCTAAGATGTCAGCGTCCTTTCATAGAGTTTGAAAGGGAAATGTGTGCTACAAATTAAAAATATGGAACTTTCAAAAGTTACAGAGATCCTACACTGCAAATGATACTCATCTAGGATTTAGGGAACCAAGATATGTGACCACATACAAATCTGATTCCCTGGATCTTGATTTCTTTTTCTAAATTTATCTGGCTATTTCATAGGAAGGTGAAATGAAGAAATGTGGTAACTCTCCTAAAACCTTCAAGTGCATTGAATTATCTAAATTAGAATTGCAGAAACTTTTTTTTTTTTATCTCAAAATGACAATGTATGGCTTCATATCTACCAGCTTGTGACTTTAATTTTTTTCAATATTGTGTCCTTTTGTTTTTATCAAGGATTTAAAATGAAAGCAATAAGCTGGCTGAAAATGACCAAAAAAAAGAGTTAACTTTTGAGGAGACTGTTCTTTGACACAGAAATGGCCACGGCATCTTTGTGCTTGATTAAACCTCATATAATTCAAAAAGCTTAATGACTGCTGCTTCTGAAATTGCTTCTTACAAAACGCTGTCTTTGTAATCATGCTGATGAGAGGTGGCCCAGTCTGTAGACCTGAGTCTAAAAAGAATCAGGTGAAACTCAGCTTCTCAAAACTGGAATCCTCTCTCACACTTTTAGGAAACTGGTAATGTGCTGTTGAACTGCAAGGGCCTACACAACTGTGCCCACTTGATGGCAAAACATCTAGCTTTAAGAAGTAGGTAAGACATGTACAGCTTTCTGTACGTACGTTGTACCTTAGGTGAACTTTTTCTTAAATCTGTGGAGGTGAAAAGTGAAGTCAAAATACGACCCCTGGGAAAGAAGCACTAACACAGCGCTGTTCTTTGGACTTCAAAGGGTGAGCAGGCTTGTAGCTAAGTAAAATGATAGAAAACATCGTGATGTTTTAACATGGCAGTTTAAAAAGTACTTCCACATCTAGAATATCAATCTTGTGAGAGATTTAATGCTTCCATTTTAAAGAAGAAACTAAATTTCATAGCAGATAAATGACTTTTCTGCTTATTATTTTCTAAGGTTTTTTTTTTAATTTTCTAATAAGCTTCAGAATTAGGTCTCTCTCCCAGTATTATTTTCTCTCTCTGAGTATAGTTTTCATTCCACTATTTGACAGCTAACTCTAACATGAACCAAACCCTTATTAAAGCTAATCTTATTAGGACAAAAGCTCTATGATTATTCTAAGACATGCCAAAAAAGGCATTTGATAAACTCCAACATATATTCCATACTTTAAAAAAATTGATTTCTAAACCTCTTTAACATGATAAATAATATTAATCTCAAACTAGCAGTTGACATTTTAATAGAAGCATGATCATAAAAGATGAAAACAACCTGACAATGTTTGCTATCACCATTATTCAACATAGTACTGTAAGTGTAAGCTAATGTAATAAAGGGTGAAAAATATGAAACAGAGACACAGGTATAGTTATCTTATTTTTGGCCTGATTAACTACTTGGAAAATCCTGAGGAGTCTGGAATAGCACCTTTAGAACTAATAGGAACTAACAAGAGAATTGAATAAAGTGAACAAGACAATAAGTCGTATCCAAGTCCTATGCAAGTTATAAAACTTCACCGAGAAATGAAAAACACAACTTGAATAAATGCAGAAATTTACCAAGTTTTTGGTAAATAATTTGCTGTAAAAGTGTTCACTGCCATACTGTTTATCATAAAAATAAATATGGAAACCAACTAAATATTTGACAATAGGGAATAGGCAAAATAAAGTATAGTACAGCCATATTATACAGTATGAATAGTCATAAAAATATATGAAAGAGAAATATTTCATGATTTGGAAAAATTTTCATGGGGGACAGTAAATTTTTTAAAAGCAAGTCACAAAACAGTTTCTGTTAAAAAAAAAATGAACGTGATTTTGAACATGTACACACATTCTAATAAAATAAAAATGGGAAGCTATACCTCAAAATATGTTATGGGATTGTGGGTGTTTTTATTTTCTTCCTTTTGTTTACCTGCATTTTCATCATTTTATACAACATGCATTATATCAGTGTACATAATTGTTTTAGTTTGCCAAAGGCTGCTGAGTCGATATACTAGAAATGGGATGGCTTTTACAATGGGATTTATTAACTTATAAGCTTACAGTTCTAAGGCTTAGAAAAACGTCCAAATCAAGGCATCAGCAGGAGATGTCTTCTTCCCCAGCTGCAGCTGTGGGCGATCAGGTACATGTTAGGGCACAGTGGCGATGTCTGCTGGTCTCTGCCTTCTCCTCCAGGCTCCATTGCTTTTAGCTTCTGGGTGCCTCCAGCTTTCTCTTTTGCTCCTGTGGCTTTCTCTCTCCTGGATTCCGATGATTTCAGCTTCTGGCTTCCGGGGCTTCCTATCTCAGCTTCAGGAGTTTTTCTCTGTGTCTGTGGCCCTTTTTCTCTGTATATTCATTCTGTTTATAAAGGACTCTGGCAAGAGGATAAAAACCCACCCTGGGCTATGCCTTACTGGAGGAATCTAATCAAATGGCCCTTAACCAGGTCTGCTCTAACCAAAGGGTCACAATAGGTTCACACCCACAGGAATGGATCAATTTAAGAACATAATTTTCTGGGGTCCACAAAAGGCTAAAACTACCACAATAATTATCTTAGAAAAATATAAACTCTGCTCTTTGTGCCTGGGGATATACTTCATATATTTGCACCCCCCAAAGAAACAAATAAAATGGAAAGCAAAACCTCAGCAGCATTAGTTGGACATAAGTTGGACTCTGTTAGAATTCTATTTTATTTATATGGTCCTAGACTTTTTTAGTCAAAATGCACCTTTGTGGTAACGTTTTACCCAAAACTGCAAAGCACAATGAAGAATAATGTAGTTCCTTCATACGTGTCTGTGTAGAATTTCATTCTTTCGGAGAGTTTCATATTTGCCAAATTATTTAATTCTCACCCCAACCATGTAAGATACGAAAGTCACCTATTTTCGGACAAGGACTGCAAAGCACAGAAAATTCTGGTCCGTTAAACACACAGGTGGTTAATGTACCATTCAGTACCATCCAGTACCAACCTGTCCCATCCAGTATATTTTTGAAATTGGTTACAGAGGTGATTAAGACACTATGCAAGTTTAAAATAAATTCTAGGAGTATCTTAAACTCTTGCTATAGGAAATTTAGGGTTAGGTTGGGTTCTCATTTCAATAATACACAAAAGCTGAAGTGCTGCTGTCAAACCATTCAAATATAGATCCAATTCCTTAAAATTGATTCAATAAGAGTCTCTGAACTCTGAAAGAGCATCAAAGGCAATACCTGAGGCTGAAAATTATAACCAATATGGACCTTAAAAAATCCATGGGAAAGGATTTTCTTCCCTTTAGCAAAACCCATCATCCTGACACAGTAAGTTAATATTTCTTTTAATAAATTCATCTCATAAGTGATGCATTTCATGCATAAGTGTGTACTGACATAGTTAAAACACAATCAATATGCTCTCAAGGAATACAGACCAGCACAAGACACGATTCACATTTTTATTTTCTTTGCATGTAACATTTCCTTTGGATTACAATGAGGGAAAAAGCAAAATATGATTTACAAAATTTATCTCATGATACACTTAACAACCTTGCAAAAGCTTTACATGCATTATGTCTTGCAACGTTGACATTTATAATCTAAAATTCTCATTTGTGCTAAAGGCAGGATCACTCTTTCACTTAGGTAATGTAAATTTAATATAGTGTGTGCATGCGTATGAAAAGGGAAAGAGTATAAAATGTCTTAGGTAATTCTCACTTGCCTGTTACACTACAGAAAGAGGACATCATTTTTATTCTCATATTTTCAAGCAATGGATTTTGCAGTGAAGTCACCAACTGATTGGAAGGTTTTAGGACTAGCTGTTACATCAAATTTGCTGAGAAAAGACAGAGTTCTGTGAGTGGTTCCAATTTTCCATTTCCTCAATAATCAGAAAGTTCTATTGGCACATCCTAAATAAACACCTGTTTTTCCCTCATCTGGAACATTTCTTCTACCTATGAGCTGTTGTATGCACCAATGTTTCAATGAAAACCTTCACCACTACTTACCTTGGCGAAAAATGGAAATCCTGATCACCCAAAAAGCAGCTGCCTTCATCTTGTTTTTCTTTCTCCTATACACCCAGTTATGAAATCGATAGTATGTTATTTTCTAAAGCAATTTCTCCAATTGAGTCACAGAGCTATGAGGCATGGATACACACGTAAAAAGGCAACGATGAGGGAGTATTTGAGGTAAAATTGAGCAGTTTGACAAAGTGAATTTTTTGTCTAGAATATGTATTACCTTGACTCTAAAGAGCTCAGAGATATGCAGAGGGGTACAGTCAGATGCCAGCAATTTGTGCATATGCTATTTTTTTTTTTTTAAGATTTATTTATTTATCCCCCCCTTGCTGCTTGTGCTTGCTGTGTCCATTTGCTGTGCGTTTTTCTGTGTCTGCTTGTCTCCCTTTTGTTGGGTCGTTCTGCTGCGTCAGCTCACCGCGCCACCCAGGCTGGCTTGCCTTCACCAGGAGGCCCCAGGAATCAAACCCGGGGCCTCCCATATGGTAAACGGGAGCCCTATTGACTGAGCCACATCCGCTTCCCTGTGCATATGCTATTAATTTGAGCATTTGATTTCAACATGTTGCTTTCTGCATGTTTCAAGTTCTACCTGAGCTGTTTATCGTTTTGCATTGAAATAAATGTGCATTTTAGGTACAGTGGAGCCTTACTTAAATATTGCCTATGGGTACATGGCTTAAGGTTGTTTTATATTAAGATATTTGAGGTTCTTCTAAAACCAAGCCTCCATGGATAGGTTCTACTAGTGAATTCACTTCCAACATTTTAAAAATGAAATTCAAGTGTGTGATAGCGTATCCCTCCCCTTCCCTTCCCACTGTGAACAAAGTGCACTTTCCTGCCTCATTAATGTTGGATTTGACCATGTGACTTGCTTTCGTTAAAGGTATCACTGACATGATAAAAGCAAAGACTTGAAAAAAAGCATATGCTTTTGCAGTGGGACTTGCCCACTAATGCTTCCGGCATTGTTATGAGAAGAACATGCTTGAGTTGTCCACTGTTCCAAGGAGGGTAAGAGACACACAGAGTAGACTTGACTCAGCGTGCAATTTGGAGCCAAGCCTAGCTGAGCCCAATCTAGCTCAGCCTATCTTATGATATGTAAGTTAAAGTCAATGTTTTGTTGTGAGCCACTGATTTTGGGGTGATTTGTTACCCAACATTATTGTGACTATAGTTTACTGATACACATCCGGCAACCAACACATAAAACAAGTGGTAATTATAATACATAGATAAGTCCATATGCAGAATCTAAAGCAGTTACAATGTAGCAAAATTTGGTGAATAACCACCGTGTGTGCATATAACTAAAAATGGGATGATGTCAATCAATCATGTAACAAGATACCGTTTGTCCTTTAAAAGAGAAACGATTTGGGCCATTTCAGCCAGCAGGATATGCCTGGTTAGCCCTGCCTCTAAATATATGGATGAAATACTTTCCCAATACGGTTCTAAATGGTGACTCCAACCCCTTGATGAAAAACAAAGCCAGCGGTTTTATTATTCTGCTCCTTCGTGAAGTAATGAGATGACGTTTTCTATGTTGAGTTAGCAGAAAAATAACATAAGAGTAAAAACTGAAATAAAAATTCTCAAAAGTTTCTACATATGAAAAAATGTGTCTGTGTTCCTTCAAAATGTATAAAATTAAAAGAGTTTAACTTTTTTGGAAAAAAAGTTAATTGCTGCTATTAGCCTTGATTATAATGACAAAATTGATAAGATATAAACTGCAAAAAATTACTAATAATTTATTTTGCAGCATCTTGTGAAATCTTCTTTGATTTTAAAATTCATGAGGAGACTACTTTGAAGCTTTTAATTCGTTTTCTTAAAGAAACATATCTTACTTTTTTTCTAATCTGCTGGAGAATATTCCTTACCAAAGATTTACAATTGAGTCTAGATAGTGAGTCTGAAATGGAAGCAATTGCCAAAGCCCTTCCAGCCCCTTCAATGACACTCGATTTTAAGGAGAAATGAATTCAGTCTTACCCAAACAACGTGTGCAATGAAAGAAGGAATAAATAAGCACTTTTGAGGAGGAGCCAGCAGGTGAGAACCAATCTGAAACTGTTATATAAAATTAGCAATAAGAGTATGTTAAGTAATTGGTTGCTACTCAATCAGCATGGTTGCATCCTGAACTGAAGATAATGCATCAATGTGCTTCTTACCCTGCAGGGAATTTCTCTAATTGGAAAATAACTTATCAGTGAGTTTAGTTCTTGTTTTCAAATTATCCTCAGGAGTTGCCTCATGGGCAATTCATTTCGTCATTGAAGATTCTTCTGGGAGTCTTGGACCCTGGTTATGAATGGAAACTTTCTCTTAATATCTGTAATTTCTATCCCATTTGATTTTTTTTAATTAGATGCACATATTGGACGAGTTGAGTATCAT
Source organism: Cabassous unicinctus (assembly GCA_029593785.1). NCBI lineage: Eukaryota > Metazoa > Chordata > Mammalia > Cingulata > Chlamyphoridae > Cabassous > Cabassous unicinctus. The sequence goes on from JAQZBX010044003.1 coordinate 18,539, forward strand.
AACTAAAGAAACAGGAGATAGTTTATTTTTTCTCTTTATATCTGCTTTCGACATAGACCCGTAGAATTTAAGTTTAAGGCCTGGAAAAGAAAAAAAAAAATTCTGTGGCTTTTTTTTTTCATGAAAATTAAGGCCCTTTAAAATGTTTTTTAAAAAGACTTCTACTAATTATCCAACACACCAGTAATAAAGAGATCCTGCGAAATGAGGTAATCATCATATATTTCCATATAATTTAAAAGTCTCCAGTAAAAATTTTAAGCTTCACTCCCAAAATTGAATTAGATCATACAGTCTAGTGCACTCTAACAAAGATGTTTCCTTTCACTTTTTTCTTTTTTTTCCCCCTCACTTTTAATCAATAAGATCACTTAGTGAAATTTTGTTTTGTTAACAGATATTGGCATTGCAATGACAGAATGAATTATCTCTGTGTTACTTACCACACAGATAGAGGTGGGTTTTCTGAAGAAACAAGAAAGTAGGTTCCCTCCATTCTCCTGCTGATGGAAATTTTCATAAATATACAGGTACAAAATTTTCTAAACATCACTGGCAACTTCAAATGCCTGAAACTAGTCCCCAATTTGGAAACAGAGTCTTCAGCAACAGCTAAACCCACAAAGCCATGTGCCAGAGCAAAGTGAGCTCACATGCTTCTTCGTCTTAGGATCGAAACCATCTTTGCTTTCTCTGGTACTACTAGGAACATCCTCCACTGTGTGTAACTGATACGCAGAAAGTGGGATTGGATTAGAAGTTCCAGATGCTGTGAAGAAGCTTCTGTTTATAGTCCATTTCCAGGATCCCAGAGAAATACACAATGAAACAAGTTCACTGATCATGAAGTGATCCATGGTAATACTTTTTTAAAAAATTTAATTTATTGAATTATATAACTCATATACATCACACAGGGCTCTCATACCTCACCCTACCACCTATACCTTGCATTGTTGTGAAACATTTTTAACTATTGATTAAAGAGCATCCTCAAAATATTACTACTAACCAAAGTATTTTCCTCCAACCCACCCTATTATTATTATTATTTTCATATCATTTTTACATAAACATACAAAAATAATAAGTGTATAGTAAAGGTTGCAAACTTACAAAGCAAACATTTAGAAGCAACATTTTCCTCTTAGATTAATAGTAAAGACAAAAAAAAATCTTTTTTGCCTTTTCAGAGGTAAGCTAAGAGGAAACTAACTTGTTAAAATTTGATGACTCTATAATTTAAATAAGTGGTCAAACTACATAGGATACGTTTGGGAGTATTTTTATGTTCGTGTGCTTCAACCAAAGGAGATTAGAGAAAGAATGGAAATAGTATTTAAAAAGAAGGTCATTATGGGCAGATATCTTCTTCTGAGAGGCCCGTATTTTGACTGAGTTTTACATGCAAATGTGCAGACGTTTGTCTGTGGAAGATAGTTTGGCGGTTCCTCGGGAAGCTAAATATATAACTGCCTTATGATCTGGCAATCCTGCTTCTGGGAATATATTCAGAAGAACTGAAAGCAAGGATGTGAGTGGATATTTGCTCACCAGTGTTCATGGCAGCATTATTCACAATTGTTAAAAGATGGAAACAACCTAAGTACCCGGCAACTGATAAATGGATAAACAAAATGTGTAGTATATATACAACGGAATACTATTCAGCAATAAGAAGAAATGAACTTGGAATGCAGATGACAATGTGGATGAACCTTAAGGATATTATGTTCACTGAAATAAGCCAGACATAAAAGGACAAATATTAGTATGATCTCACTGATATGAACTAAACAAATGAGAAAACTTATGGAGTTAAACAATAGAATATAGATTAGTAGGAATGTGGGTTGAAAAGGGGGAACTTATGCTGAATGTGTGTAGAATGTTTAAAAAGGTTGATTGTAAAGATGTGGAAATGGATAGAGTTGACGGTAACACGTTATAATGAGTATAACTAATACTACTGATTTATAAATGTGATTATGGTTGAAACAGGCAGTTTTGGAGGCTGTTATTTGAAAGACAGCTGGAGGATAATCTAGGGATTGCATAACACAGTGATTGGGGTGGTTGATGAGGATTATAGTTAATAATACAAATACAGAAATATTCCTCTACTACAAGGTGTTAAGAATATGGTGATACATAGGGAAAATACAACTAACGTAATTTGGAAAATAGTTAACAGTAATATTGTAATATTTTTGTAGCAAAGGCAAAGAAGGTACAATATCAATGCTGACGGTCAAAGAAAAGAATATGGAATTTAGTTTTGAGATGTGAATATGATCAAGCTCTTTTTTTTTTTCATTTTCTTCATTAACAAGTAGACCCTGGTCCTGTCATTTAACCAATCTATGCTTACTCATTCACCTCCTGGAACACTGGAGAAACAATTGAGTTTGTTTTTACGATTAAATAAGATAAACACGCCTGGACAGGATTTTTTAAAGTAATGCTTCCATAATCTGTTAAGCTGCCTTTTGTCTGTTATTTTACTTTGAAGTTGAAATAAAGTTTTAAAAAATTGTGCAGAGGCCACTGCTGTTTGGTGGGCACTGAAGCATATACAATTTGGGGTATCTTTTAAGGAAAACAGTACAAAATTATAAATGTCTAATTATATATGGAAGCAAATGTTTATTAAGAATGATAAGAGCTACAATTCACAAATTTTTAAAGTTTTATTTATCACAAATATCACAAATTCAGAATGGCCTAAAATTCTATTATTTAACTGTTTAATACAACCTATAACACCTTTTCCTACAATTTCACTGAATTCTCTTCAAAGATCTCTTTATACAACAAAAATTTAGAAATATCATTCTCAGTAGATAGAATAGTACAATAATTCAATCTCCACCCCAATGTGGTTGACCAACAACCGCTTCTTCTTAATATGTTTAGAAATGCTTCTTTAAGTTTCATGCTCATTAGTGGTAAC